>PITA01003952.1:0-46628 GCA_004023965.1 Spilogale gracilis
ATGCTATGTGGAGACCTAAAATTCTATGATAATTATAACCTATTTCACTGTACTTACCACACAGTTAGTCTCACCGGGAAATGACATCGTTTTTCATTACTATTGCTGCCTCCAGCCATAGATTCAGAAAGGTCAATTTTAATTAAAAAGCAAAGAAAAATACATTTTGTCGGGTTTTTTTTTTTTACCTTAGAAAAATAGGTTATTAGCTTTCTTTATAACTACTGCTAACTTGCAGACCTTTCAGAGAACGCAGACAGACTCTTAAAATCCTTTAGCAGATCACCTCATCAGCTAGGACAGTGCAACCCCTCTGGAGGAAGGGGAGCTCTCATCCCTTTGCCCACTCTCTGCTGGGGGTGTCCCAGGCATAGGACCTATGTCATTCCAATAAATTGTCCTTTGAACATTAGAGCAGAAAAAAATCATAAGGTGATCAGATTAGCACAAATTCCCATTTTGCAGATGACATTGAGGACCAGATGGTGGCTTGACTTTGTCCTAGGTCCCTAGTGAGCTGAGAAGAAAGGAGGCGTGGAGAGGGGTGTCAGAGTGGAGTGAGGAAGGAAGGACAGATGGCCCTATACACAGGCGAAGAAGGTTCATGTATTTGGGTCTTGAATGAGGTTAAATTAACAAAGATATAATTTTTTTGATTGAGGTGAAATTCATACGACGTGTAACATTCACGGTTTTAACCACTTTGAAGTGTATACATCAGTGGTTTTTAGTGCATTCACGACGTTGCACAGCTATCTAATTCTAGAATGTTTCCTCACTCCCGAAAGAAACCCCACACCCATTCAGCAGTGTCTCCCTGTTCCTCCGTCTTCCAGCCCCTGGAAACCACCAGTCTGCTTTCTGTCACTAGGGGTCTTCTTCTTCTGGATATTTCATATAAGTGGATCTGTCCTTCTGTGACTGACTTCTTTTACATAACAATATTTTCAGGATTCATTCATGTTGTAGCATGTTTTGGCAATTCTTTTTTATGGACAAATATTGTTCTGTTGTATGAATCTACCACATTTGGTTTATTCCTTCGGTTGATGGACATCTAGGTTGTTTCCACTTTTTGGCTGTTAGGAATAAGGCTGCTTTGAACATTTGTGTACAAGTTTTTGTTTGAACACTTGATTTCAGTTCTCTTTCAGTTCCCCTAGGAGTGGAAATGCCAGTCATATGGTAATTGTATAGATAACTTCTCTAAGGCCTGCCAGACTATTTTTTTACAGTGGTTGTACAGTATTTTTATTTAAAGCAATGTTTAACTGACAGTGTTTTTAAAACAAACACTGAGTTATGTGCCAGGCTGTGAGAACGCAGAGATGAACAAACAGCAGCCCTCCTCCATCAGCAAAGATGTGCATGGAAATACTGCTGGGCGGCCCTGCTGAAGGGGGGCGGCTTGGGACCTACTAGCGGGCTGTTTAAGCTCTGGCTTTCGGAGCATGTGCCATTTGAGCTGAAAATCAGAGGTGTTAGGTCACGTGGGAAGAGATGGATTCATAGCACTTGGATGCTTGCATGCCAAGATCACGTCTTCTGGGGTAAAGCGGGTAATGGTCTGCCATGAGCAGGCGGCCATCTTTTATAAAAGGCCTTCTCTGGCCATGTTGGTGGTTCCCTGATTTTACTCTTCATTGCCGCATTACTGACTTAGCTCCCCCTCTTCGTGTGAGCCTTCCTTCAGTGTTCCAGTGTACCTCCCAGCGGAGCTCAGGGCTCCACAGCAGCTACGCTAACCCATCTTCTGTTCTCCCAGGATCATGGGATCCCAGGAGCCCCTGCCAGGTAGACAGATAGATACACTTAATAGTAGAATATGGTACAGGACTCATGAACCAAGCAGGAAAGCAGTGTTAGCCAAGGACAGCTCCTGCCAGGCGTAGGCGAGAGGATGGTAGTTTTTGATTTTTTACATAAATTTGTTACTTTGGGGCACCTGGGTGGCTCAGTCAACTGGCCCTCTGTCTTGCACTCAGGTCATGGTCTTGGGGTCCTGGATGGACCCCCGTGTCAGCCTCCCTGCTCAACGCGAGTCTGCTTCCCCTTCTGTCCCCGCTCCCCCCAACCCCTGGCTCCCCTCTCTCTCTCTTCTCTCAAATAAATAAATAAAATCTTTAAAAAATAAATAAACTTTATCTTTGTTGCTTTGTCTTGCCACCCTACCTAGATCCATCTCCTGCTATGGCCAGTGCTATTTCTAAAACGAAAATTTGATCATATCACACACCCCAAACTCACAATTCCTCAGTGTGTGATCATTTGCTTCTGGGTAATCATCACACCCTAGCAGAACCCTAAGTGCTCCCTGGACGGCACTGGTAACAATGTCTTCCCCAGTCTCATCCTGTCCTTTCCTTCCCGCTCCCCTCACCTCATGCTGTAATCCAAGGGGGCCCCTCATTCCCCAGATGTCACACTCTATCTTGGCTCCTTACCCACATAGTCAGCTCCTTCTCCAAAGTGTTACCTCTGTCTCCCAACCCTCTGAACCCGACTAACTCCTGTTCATTCTTCGAAATCCATCCTGTGTGCCTTCAACACATTCTTTCTCTTGGTTGTAGAGGAACCAAGAATACTATTTCCCTCCCCCACCCAGGACTTCATTTTCATGAGGTGACCCCATCATCTTTGACTGGACTAGTGGACCTGATTGAAGGCAGCGTGTCATAGGGTGGTCTAGATCTCTGAACCCAGTTAATGAGGCTTGATCTCCCATAGCATGGGAAAGCAGCCATTCCTTGAAAGCCCAACAGTGGTTAAAATTTCTCCTTAGCAGTTTCTCAGAAAACACAGTCATTAGTAGCATTAATCAGTATGAGAAATACTGTTTTTGAGATGCTTATGCGTCTTTAGCCCTAACCATTGCCAGATAGCTACAGTACAGGGAAATTCTCTCCTCTGAGGATTTGTTAATAAAGAGTAAGGCAGCCTTTCTCTAATTGCTGGCAAGGACACTTGGAATGAAAACTTTTGGCCCTTGTGTGCATGATAGTCATCATCTCTAAATTCAAATAATCTAAAGTATGTAGGTCTTGCCCTCAGACTGATGAAGCTCAGACACAAAAATATCTTGGACGGTGAAGAGGCACGATGTAGTGAGATTTTACTGCTCTGGAGAGCTGAGGCTTGGGAAGTAGATGCGGTCATGGAATTCTGTGCTGCCTCATAATTTTGTCCTTCAGTAAGATGTCTAGTTTCATTTTTCCCATGTCTGTGTCACCTTTTTTTTTTTTTTTGAATAGTTTATACCAAATCCATCTATATTCAAGCTCCTAGAATCCCAAGTAAGGAAGTGTAATTATTTGGGACAGTCTGACTTGGAAAGGAGGTGAATTCTCCTTCCTTCCCTGTGAGCCAACATCGACTCTTACCCTTGCGAACACACACGAACATACTCTCACACTGACGTGATCAGCCAGACACTCATTCTTGGCATGTGAACCACAACTGAGTCTTTTGCCACTAATTTCTATTACACAACTTCTGTTGCACACGTTTTCATTTAAAAAATTGCCACATACCCCCAGGTCACTTCTTGATGTGTACTCTGTGAAACAATTTGTATCTGTGAGAGCACACTGTGGCCGTAAAATAGGAATAATCTGTGTGGGCGCCTGGGTGGTGCAGTTGGTTAAGTGACCCATGCTTGGTTTTGGCTCAGGTCATGATCTTAGGTTCGTGAGATCGAGCCCTGCATCGGGTTCCACGCTTAGTGCGGAGTCAGCTTAAGACCCTCTCTCCCTATGCCCCCATCCCAAAATAAATAAAATCCTTAAAGAAAAAAATCTGTGTAGTTTCTAAAAGGACTGACTTTCTCTCTTTTTCTTTCTTTCTTTCTTTCTTTCTTTCTTTCTTTCTTTCTTTCTTTCTTTCTTTCTTTCTTTCTTTCTTCTTTCTTCCTGTCTCTTTCTCCTCCCTCCCTCCCTCCCTCCTTTCCTTCCTTCCTTCCTTCTTTCCTTCCTTCCTTCCTTCCTTCCTTCCTTGCTTCCTTCTTTCTTTCTTTCTTTCTTTCTTTCTTTCTTTCTTTCTTTCTTTCTTTCTTTCTTTCTTTCTTTCTTTCTACAGAGAGAGACACAGCGAGAACGGGAACGCAAGCAGGGGGAGTGGGAGAGGGAGAAGCAGGCTTCCCGCTGAGCAGGGAGCCCAGTTTGGGGCTTGATCCCAGGACTCTGAGATCATCATCTGAGCTGAAGGCAGACACTTAATGACTGAGCCACCCAGGTGCCCCTAAAGGGACTTTCTTAATAGGTATTTGTTATGACTTACTGTCTTGAATTTGGGATGTATGAAATTATATATTGCTTGATTAAAATGAGTATCTATGGGGCGCCTGGGTGGCTCAGTTGGTAGAGCGACTGCCTTTGGCTCAGGTCATGATCCCGGAGACTCAGGATCGAGCCCCGCATCAGGCTTCCCTGCTTGGCGGGAAGCCTGCTTCTCCCTTTCTCACTCCCCCTGCTTGTATTCCCTCTCTGGCTGTGTTTCTCTCTGTCAAATAAATAAAATCTTTAAAAAAATAAAATAAAACGAGTATCTAAAGCAACTCACGGAATGGAACAAAGCTTGTTAGAGAACCACAGTCTTCTACCCAGCGTGGCCTTAAGAGGTGACATCTGTTCCAAATTCCCCCTTGATTCTGGGGGGGATCATGTAATTGCTATAATATATTGTTTCATTAGAACCATTCTTTCAAGTGGGCACTTAAAATGTTACATGTCCAAAATAAAACTCTTGATCTTCCTCCCCTACACATACTCTCTTGCACACATAGATACACACTCTGTCTGCCTCCCTCACTCTCTCTCACACACACACGCTCACTCACCCTCTCTCACACACACTTACCCTCTTTTTCTCTCTCACTCTTTCTCACACACACACCCTCCCTCCCTCTCTCACACACATATGCTTAGTCACCCTCTCTCTCACACACCCTCTCTCTCTCTCTCATACACACACACACACACACACACACACACGCACACATGCACACACGCACACACACACCTGTTCTTCTCCCAGGCTTCCCTCTCAGTAGATGACACCATCCCCTGCCTTGTGGCTCAGTCATTGTGACTTTCCTCCTCCTCACACCTGCCCCCCTCAGTGTGGCCTTCCCACAGTGGCAGGTGAGATCCTTGTGTGACAGACTTCTAATCTTTAAGACTTGACATGAATGTTTCCTCCTCAAAGAGGGCTTCCCACTCTATCTTGATTATATCACCGTTGTACTTTCTTTATTGTTCTCAGCACTCTTATATATTGTCTTGTTTATTTGTTGTTTGTCATTTTCCCATCTGGACTATAAGCAGCATGAAAACAGGACCTTCTTTGCCCCACTCAGAACAATAGCTGCCTGCCATGTACTTGGTACTCAATAGATGTTTGAATGAATGAATGAATGAATGAATGAACAAAGGAAATGAAACTGGCTTTAGAATTTTCTCTAGAGGAGTTTGAAGGGCTCGGGTAGTATATAAAGTGGAAGCTAAAAGTTAAATTCATTTTTAATGAAATTAAGGTTTTTCCTTCATGTGTAAAGAATACCCTTTAATAATACTTTAGATTTGCATTATCTGGACTCTCAGCATTTTTTTAATGTGTTGGAGTCTTCAGTTTGAGCACTTTCTGAAAGGCTAACTTTAATAACATCAGACCTGCCATTTCTACAGGGCTTAGAATAGATTTCAAAATGCCAGAGAAAATTAAATGCAAAAAAGCTCCCGTTAATTAATGTTTCAGAATAAATTAATGTTTTAGGTCTGACTTTAACTGACAAGTGTGGTGAATCTCAAAGTTAAAACTGCCACCTTTTTCCCAATGTCTGTATTTTGTGCAGGATTTAGTCATTCCAGTTATTTCTTTCCTTGTGGGAAAAGGGGAGACATATACTTATTGAATTTTAAGTTAAAATAAAAAGCACAATTGTACTCATTACTCTTAGGAGAATAGGTTTTAGCATCCCTCATAACTCATTTTAGTTACGTGATAATTCCCAAATTTGCAAAGTTGGGAGCAGATACTGAATCTC
The DNA here is from genome assembly GCA_004023965.1 of Spilogale gracilis. Lineage (NCBI taxonomy): Eukaryota > Metazoa > Chordata > Mammalia > Carnivora > Mephitidae > Spilogale > Spilogale gracilis. Next base: position 6,041 of record PITA01003952.1, read on the forward strand.
TTTGTCGCTGTGGACCTGGACCGTCCTGAGAGGAAGCTCATTTATGTGTATCGTGTGTTCCGGGGGCTGGCTTGGCTGACCACATATTTCTGAGGAAATTAATTATGGAATGTTGGTGTGTGCAATTGGCCACAGGGGAGGGGAGGCACATTTTCATCCTCTCTCATCTTCTCTGATTTATTTCTTGTTTATCCTAGGCTCTTAGACCATAGATAAAAATTGGCTAAAACATGTGACATTTTTTTCTGATTTTCCCCCCTGTTTCCTTGTTTTCTCATCTTCATTTTCTGAGCTCAGTTTCCCTCTTTGCAGGATATCTCTCTCACAAGAATATTCTGAGGCAATCCACTATTGTGGCAGATACCAAACTATTTTTTTAAAGATTTTATTTATTTATTTTACAGAGAGAAACACAGCCAGATAGGAAACACAAGCAGGGGAAGTGAGAGAGAGAGAAACAGGCCTCCCGCCGAGCAGGAAGATCGATATGGGGCTCGATCCTGGGCCTCCGAGATCATGACCTGAGCCGAAGGCAGTCACTCAACCAACTGAGCCACCCAGGTGCCCCGCAAACTATTTTTTTTTAAATATTGGAATGTTCTTGGAGAATTTCTGCACTAAGGAGGACTAGATGACTAGATAGAGCTCCAAGATCTCTTTAAACCCTAAGACTCTACAATTTTACGTTGCACATACTGTACAATCACATATATTTTAAAATTTAATATGTCCTGCCTTCAATTTGTTTATACAAATATTTCATTATGGAGTGTAATCGATGTGCTAAGCAGTAGAGTTACAGAGATAAAGGAAGATTTATATCCTGTTTTGTTCCGCAAGAGGATTTGAAGCAGAGGGGGCTGTTCATCATGAACATTTCTTTTTCTTGTATAACACTTTAAGTGTATCAAGTACAATTAGGCTGGATATAAATTGATCTGTAAAATGTTCAACAAGTCTTTTGCTTAAAAAAAATATAAAAATATGGGGCGCCTGGATGGCTCAGTCATTAAGCGTCTGCCTGTGGCTCAGATCATGATCCTGGAGACCTGGGATCGAGTCCCGCATCGGGCTCCCTGCCTGGCAGGAAGCCTGCTTCTCCCTCTCTCACTCCCCCTGCTTGTGTCCCCTCTCTCACTGTGTTTCTCTCTGTCAAATAAATAAGCAAAATCTTTAAAAATATATATGTATGTATATAAAATATATACATATATATAAATATATAAAATATACATATATATATTTTTGGCAGTTTTCTACTTTCTTATAAAATCATGTGGCAGGATAAGCACCAGGTAATCTGGAATTCTGTGTGATTGGGTTACAGCTTTCAGTTCATCCAGAATTTATTGAACTCATGAGGTGTGCACATGTTTCTTTTTTTGGAATTTTAGTTGATATTTGCAAGTAATTCTTGGGAACAAGAATTTCAAACAGTTTCACAAGAAATAACAATATTATAAAAGTAGATGTTAAACAATTAAAAAATAAAGATTATCAATATTATTTATAAAGGTTTGGAAGAAACTAACAAATTCAATAGTATTGTTTTTATCTTTTCCTCTTTTCCTTCCTTCATCTAGTCCAATTATGCAAATAAAATTATAGGAATCATTTGCTTAGGTAGATTACATAGATTTCTCGTGTTGGGCCCATAAATCCCTGAAAAATGTGTATTTATCTGAGTTACGTTAATTTATGAAAGCGAATTAAGAACTTACCTGCTGGGCATTGTGAAGCCAGGGTCCTTCCCGTAAATGAGGCCTGTTGATCTGGTGTTTAAAAGGACAGCTGCAAAGCTCATTGGTGAGCCTATTTTTGGCCACTGAAATGAAACATGGACACTAATAATATTAGAGTCAGTTGAAGGTAAACCTGTAACATATAAACTTGGGGATGGAGAATGATTATGGCCTTGGATTATCTATGTGGACAGTCCCGCTGCATGGAAAATTCCCATCCTCCCCACTCTGTGTGTGATGTTGACCTGGTGGATCACTTCTGGTTGGGTTTTTCCCCTCCTTTGTTGAGTACAATTTGTAAGGATTAGCTGAGTTTCAGGTTTTTTCCACTGGAAGAAAAGAGCTTTTTCTTTTCTTTCCTTTTCTTCTCTTTTCTTTTCTTTTCTTTTTTTTCCTGTTTAAGACTGTAACATTGTGATATTGTAAATTAAAATCCCCAAATCTCTATCCATCCCTTGTCAAGCACCATAGATGCTCATGTGATTGGAGGAGAGGAGACAGAGGAATGGGCAGAAGTTACAGGGAGGCATATTGTCGGAAGACTTGGGTGATAATTACACTCTCCAAAAAGGGAGTGAACTAGCTGGTGGAAGTTTCACCTTGCTGGAGGTGTCCTGGAGCTTGGGGAGTTCAGTTATGCGTTGAATCGAGGAAACCTCTCCATCCCACATAACTACACACTGTAGGAGCCTGTGAATCAGAGTTTAGAAAGAGCGTTCATTTTGACCGTATATGTTTGACCTGGGCTCAATCGCTAATGAAATTAAGATACAAGGAATAGACAAATGCTGCTAAAAATGGAAAATGCCTTCCTTGTCTTTTGGATGAAGAAACTGAGGCCCTGAGAAGTGAAGTGACCTGTCTAAAGTCACCTGACTGAATTTGGGAATGAGACTCTGATCTCATGACCCCTCTTCCGCTTTGATCTTACTGTGTCCCCCTCCTCTCCGTGAATTATTTTCAGAACATTTTGTAGACATCGTAAAACTCAGGGTGCCTGGGTGGCTCAGTCGTTAAGCGTCTGCCTTCATCTCAGGTCCTGATCCTGGGGTCCTGGGATCGAGCCCCATGTTGGCCTCCCTCCTTAGCAGGAAGCCTACTTCTCCCTCTCCCACTCCCCTTGCTTGTGTTCCTGCTCTCACTGTGTCTCTCTCTGTCAAATAAACTAATAAAATCTTAAAAAAAAAAAAGAAATCATAAAACTCCACTGAGTTCAGAATGTGCTGAAGCTCTTGCAGCACGGCACAGATCAATCCATAAAGAACTGCCTGAGATTTAAATTAAAATTGACTATATTAGTCCTGCGTGGAAAGCTGGAAAAAAAAAAGTCACTGATCTTTTCTGACTAAACAAATCTCTTAGGTATTTTCTTTAAATTCCTCAGCTTCTGTATCTCACTGTAGAGTTCACTCACAAGAAAACATAATAGTTGTATTAAAACGTAATGGTTATTGTACTATTGTACTCGGGTACATCTGGTCTCCCTGCTTTGTCTTTTCCTACAGTCATAATTATGTTTGAGCCAGAGGGTAGCCAGAGATTAGTCTGCATGTACCCAAATTAAATTCTCAGCAGATTGATTTTCTCTGTACCCTGCTAAGGATTTGCTCAGCTGTGTGCTCTTGTCCCACAGGTCTAAACATTTCCTAAAGTAACTTGAGCCATGGAACTGTGCACATCGGAGAGTCAAAAGGAAGCCGTGTGTGTCTCTTGTCTCCTGCTGCACTGAAAGAGAGTCTGCTCTGTAGGCACAGTTGATCTGTTGTGGGAGTTGCTGGGCTGTTTCCTGTCTTCCATAGAGCTACATATATCCTTTCCAGATGCTTCTCTCTGTTCCTGACTGTACTGCCCTCCCCTCCCCAGGAGCACAGCCTTGCCCCCCAGCATGCCACGCCCGAGTGCCAAAGCAGAGGGAGAGATCTCTGGGGGTCCAACAAAGGAGGAAAAAAGCCACTGGCCCACACTGGGAGGACCATTGTCCTTCCTTCCACCTATATAGGCAGGCCCTACCACAAGGAAGTCAGAGTGCCCTACAGACATGGTCTTCCTGTCTGTAAGCTATGAGCCTTTATCAGAATGTCCTCTGAGTCCAAAGCAGCCTACAGAGAGGGGTGCATTAATGTACCACTTATATTTGTATCCTGATTTTCCTCCCCAAATGAGTCAGGACTATGAAACCTGATGAGGAGTGAGTAAGAAGGGAAACTTTCTGTTACTAATATTCTTGAATAATATGAATGTCTCTGACAGCCATATGAACCATAAGGACCTTAGATATCTGTTTCAGTCTGTTACCATGTCAGTGGCCTCTTAATAAATATTTATCAAGTGGACTCTAATGTGGAGTTCACTCCAGGCTGGGCTGCTCTCCCTGTGGACTTCAGTACATAATGGAATCGTAATTATTGGCAAAGAGCAACATGTTAGAACGACTGGTTTGGGAAAGGTTTGATTTACTTTTTATTCCCCCCCACCACAGTTTTTACACACTAATGCACGGAGACAAAGAAATGATTGTAATTTACTGAGTGATGTTGCCAGGGTCCTTAGTGATCAGGTCACGTACATTTACTTATAAGGAGGCTAGAGGGACTCCACTGAGTTCTGAGTGGTAAATTGTTAGAAGAAAAGATGATCTTCTTATTGATTCGTTATAAATACACCTCCACCTGGTTAAAGGTGTTAGGTTGACAGCCACCTTTAATTTTTCCTTTTTTCTTTATTTTTATGTTTTCTTGTAAATGTCTATGATCTGTCATCAAATTTTCAGTTACTGTTACTTTAGAATTGAAAATGAAAATTGCGCAGGACAACACTCCAATGCTTCGTGGCATTTGAAACCCAGGAGAAAACTGTACTAGGTTATTTATTCTCTGACTTCCCTGTTGTCATTCTGTTTACTCTCAAGTGAGCACATGCTAATGAGATCTGGGCGGCCAGTCATAATTTCTCTCTATTTTATCTTCTAGTTTATTCTTCCCATCCTCTCCTTCCCAAAGATAAAACAAGAAACAAAATCAACAATTAGGAAGAGGAACTCTGCCGTAATTGAGTGACTCATTTGCTTTTAAGAGTTTATTTTCTCAGAAAATGTTTTCTTAAAAACTTAGTTTTGATGATGCTCTTTTTAATCTCTTAAATTTCTTTTTTCCTTTTTTTCCCTGATTTTTGTACTTTACTTGAGATTATTACCACCCTGAGCTTTTTCAGTTGTTTAACAGATAAATTGGACTTCTCTCTCTTTTTTCTTGATCATCTATGTCTATGGAGGATGGTAATTATCCAGCCTTCAGTTCTCTGCTTCTTGTTGCAAGTTCCTGTCTTACAGGCTATGATGATATTTCATTAATACAAAGCCTGGTTAAAAAAAAAATAATCATACTTTGTTTGCGGAAACCATGGCATGTTTACCTTTTATTCAATAATAAATTCCTTTCTGAGTGACTTGGGAAAAGACAGTTTCTCTTTTGCTATTTCATCCAGTTCCATGTTTCTGATAAGGGGGCGATGGTGTCATTTGTGTATTCTTCTAGAAATATTCTGGCATTTGAATTCAGAAGACTTGAGTCCAGATTCCAGCTTGGCCACACAGCTGGGTATGTGAGCAGAGGCATCATTTTCAAGATGGCCTCTTTCAAGGCCAAAGAGATTTGGCCTCTCTTTTTTTTTAATCTGTGAATTAAAGACAAGAAGTCTGTCTCTTTGTAAATCCTTTTGGAATGGGGCAGGATTAGGTATAACAAGAATATTTTCCCTACAAGGATGTTGTGAACATTATGTGCTGCGTTACATAAATCATAAACTGCTGTATATATGTTCGTTATCTTCTTTGAAATTCAGTTTTCTGTTGTAACTGACCACCCTCAGAGCCTGCCTACTAATATTCAAAATAACAAGCAGTGAGACATACTTATTTGGTCACAAAAGAAACTGAAAGTATTTCTTTGTGCTGCGAAATGTTCTTCCCTCTAATGTTTGTTTTAAAGGCATTTGGGATCCTTGTGTACGAAGGTCTGGGCCGAAGGGAGCATAATCCTGCCTTCACACAAAGAACTCGTCAACATAGATCTGGGGCTGGACTTGGCTTTAGACACTTTTTAGTAAAAGCAGAATTATCGTTTCTCAGTTCGTGGAATCAGTCACTTAAAAAGATCCATATCAACTTGGACTGCGTGTGTGGTTTGTTAGTTCGTGTTTGCCTTGAAGTTGTAGAACACAAATCAGTTTGAAATTCATATTGTCATGTTTTATTTCAGAAAGTCAAGTGAAAGAGAATCCTTCTGTAGTGGGAGAGATGCTGGTATTCCTTATGCGTCGGGACTAGCTGATTTTAAAAAGAATTAAAAGTCCCCGTAGAGTGCCGTCATTATAAATTCTGAAATCAGGGTGATTTCAAAATCAGGAAGGAGAGAGGTAAATTATTGCAGTGTGGCATTTGAAAAAATCCTGCCCAGCCCTCAGGACAGCATTAACCACATAGCTTATGCATTCTTGACCTCATGGGCCTGGGGGGCGGGGGGCGGAGCGCGGCAGGGCCTGGGGTCACATTGCAGTACTTCTCCCAATCTCGATGTTCCAAACCCTCGGTGCTCATTAGTAGGATGTCCTCTTTTTTCCCAGGGCTTCTGCTCCCCAGATAACTCTGTGAGTGCTGGAAAGGCTTATGTGTGCAGTCCCGTTGTCACCAATGCCCAGCCAGTTCTGGGTCCTCCTCTGCCCCCACATCTGCTGCTGTCACCACCCCTCTACCCGCTGTCCGCCATTTGTTCCACACCACGCAGCAGGCTCCTCTTCAACCGTTTGCAAATGCTTTCACTTTTCTAAACTTTAGATCCCGTAATAGCAGTTCAGTCAATGTCTGAGCAGTATCCTTATTTTCATCTGTCAGCATTTTATCAACTGTGTGCCAAGCCCTTTCCTATGTTCCGGGGGTAAAGATGAAACAGGTGAGCTAGAAGCTCATCATCTAGTGTGCTCAAGGGACCGTTAGAACCCACACCAGGGATGTCCTGTGCTGAATTCCACTTGAAAGGTTCTATAGTTATGTCTGTAGAAAATAAAGGTGGCTGAGTCAAGGACCAAGAGAAATGCTGAGCACACCGGTGTCTTAAGATCCTTGGCATCAGGCAGGGAGCTGACAAGAGGTACCGGGCATGGGGTGGGATGACACAGAGACATAGTAAGGACGTATGCTTGGGTTGCACATAGTCAAAGAACAGACCCGTTGTGATAATGCTACCTCCTTATTGCCAGGTCATGGAGTCTCTGCTTGATCAAAACTATCCTAACTCATGTGTTTAAAGCTTCCATCTCCTTGCGTTGGCTCTTGGACATAGCTTGAAATGCATGAAACACAGGGACAGCTATGTTGCTTCAGGGATAGCCTTACCTCATATTCTAAACATATCGGACAGATTCTCGTTAAAGTGAAGATCAGGTTTCACTTATCACAAACAGAAGAGGAAACCCAATCGGTGGACGAGGTAGTGGGTCAGACTCTCTCCAGCTGTTGCTCGCGCGAGCAAGGGAGAACGTGTTTACAAACACACAAAACAGAGCATGCTTTCAGCTGGGCTCCGCAGAGCTTTGTTTTTTCATTCTCTTTTATCAGTTTCCAGATATACGTATTAATTTTCTGTGGTTCTTACAAAGAATGCCCAATAACTTTTTTTTTTTAATTTTCAAATTGCAGGCCTGTGTATTTCCCTCTTGTCTGGTTCTCTCAAAGAATACATTTTCTTTCTTTGGTTTCTGTCCACAATGTGGAGACTCTATTGATTCTTCTAGAGAATTCAGGTTTAAAAAGAGGGAAAGGAGACCGTAAATGTGTAAGCAAGGGGCAGCATCATTCTGTAAATGAGAGGTTGCCCATATTTTATTTTTTACCAGTCCAGGATAAACTTTTACATAGGCCAAACCCAGAACTCACTTTTAGGGGCACCTGGGTAGCTCCAGTCAGTTGAAAGGCTGCCTTCAGCTCAGGTCATGATCTCAGGGTCCTGGGATGGAGGCTGCATCGGGCTCTCTGCTCTGCAGGGAGCCTGCTTCCTCCTCTCTGCCTGCCTCTCTGCCTACTTGTGATCTCTCTCTCTGTCAAATAAATAAATAAAACAGAAAAAAAATAAAATAAAAAGTCTGCCTTCGGCTCAGGTCATGATCCCGGGGTCCTGGGATTGAGTCCCGCATTGGGCTCCCAGCTCAGCAGAGAACCTGCTTCTCCCTCTCCCTCTGCCTGCTGCTCCCCTACTTGTGCTCTCTATCTCCCTGTAAAATAAATAAATAAAATCTTAAAAAAAGAAAAAAAGGAACTTAGTTTTAGATATGTTATAAAGATGAGTTAGAGAACCAGTCCCCAGCCTTCCCTTCTGAATATATGAGATACTCCCAAGTGTTCATGGAAAAGCAAAGCCTCCCATGCGCAGAAGAACATCCTTATTCTCCCACTGAGAATTCCCCTCGTGACAAAGCTAAGATGCCTGCCCATCCCCAGAAGATCTTTATTAGAGAAAAGAAGCCCAGTTTCTAAATGAAAACATTATAGAGACACAAGCACACACCTACCAATGGCAGGGTAAGGTCTCCCCAGGTCACTACTCATCCTGCTCTCTGCTTTTTATCCTTACAGACTGTCAGGGCCTGAGGTGTGGGGTCTAGGGCAGGGAGGGGGGTGTCCTCCTGAGAAATGCCTTCTCGTTCTCCTGCCCATCATCCATGCCCCATCCACCCTCCCCGCCTTCCAGTGTTTGCCTTTGGTGCACTTTCACTGTGTGTGTGGTCGCATGGACAGAGAAGGCCGTCACCAGGATCCTCCCTCCTCTTGCCCATTTTAGCTTCTGAAGACTCTTCTTCAGAAACTGTGCCTGACTTCTTGTCCAGGATGTAATGAATAAGATTGCCATCGATAGAGAAAGGATAGGAAGGAAGGTGGGCCTAGGATGGGTGTCTTTATAGCTCTGGACGACTCTACACCTTACCCACTGGAGGAATTTTAGGAGATGTTTATGGACTTGGTGGATATAAATAGAGATGCCTTGGTTAATTAAAAGGGTGCCGATCTGGGGCGCCTGGTGGTGCTGGAGGTTGAGTGTCTGACTCTTGGTTTCAGCTCAGGTCATGATCTCAGGGTCCTGGAATACAGTCCCACATCAGGCGGTGCACTCAGCGTGGAGTCTGCTTCAGATTCTCTCTCTGTCCCTTCTGCTCATGCTCTCTCTTTCTCTCAAATAAATAAGAAAAGGTGCCACTGAACTCTGGTCCCTTTTAATGATACCTTGCCCTTCTTGGTATGACTCATAGCACAAAAGTGAAAAAGATTAATAAATTCATCTGAATACATCGTAAGAAGTTTAGGTCAGACTTGACAATCTTCTTAGTAAATATTTATGAAATACTTTCGGTCAGGGCCAAAATAGAATCAAAAATGTTATTCTCCTCTCCCCCTAAACCAAAAGAGAGGGAGACATTATTTAAAGTTTAAGTTTTAAAGCAGCACAAAGATAAAGACTATTTTAAAGTCAAGATGGTAACTGACGACCTGTGCTTTACATTATAAATAGCAGAAAGGTTCATAGTAACTCATGTACTTTTTTTTCTTAGCAGTGCAAGTCTCAAACTGACAAATAGATAATGTGAAATTTATAAGACCTTCCTTACTCCCTTCCAAAAAGAATGAAAGCCAAAACTTGCTGGTAACACTGCTGTCCTCCTTAGGTGACGTTGTCCATAACAAGCCCACTCACTTTGGAGACTGACCTGCATCCTTGCTTTTCTCAGGAAGGCACTGCTGTATCTCGTGTGGCTTCATAAAGCCCCGTAACCACAATAGGCAGACTGAAATTTTCCAAGTCCCTCCTTTTGGCAGTGAACCCATCTTAGTTGTATAAGACATTTAAAACTGTTTATCTCTTACTCCTGTCCGCATTGATTTGTTTGTACTCCGTGCCTGCCTTCCACAAGCCTGTAAAATTTCGGCTGCACAACAGTCAGGGTTGAGGCTGCGTTCTCTGTATGTATATTTAAACTGAACCCTCCTCAATTCTTTAGAAACATTCTCCACCCTGCACCAACTGCTCAAAGGGCTCTCTTGTTCCTTCTGGTTTGCTCAGATCTGAAGCTGGAGATGCAAAACGCAGTCATCGTCCATGTTCTTTAAATCTCATGGTTTTACATCCTGTTGTAACGTAGTCAAGCTGTGTTACTGTCTTGGTGTTTGTTAGCTCTTGTAAGTCAAGGTGCTTTAAGCTAGATAGAGCCTGAGATCCATGCTTCCACTAGGAAGGGCTCTGTCCCACCGCCATTGTCTGCCTTTTAAGGAACATGTGCTTTACTTAGGATGAATCTTCCGACAGATTTTTGTGATCTGCTCTCCACTTAGAAATGAACTCCACGGGGCACCTGGGTGGCTCAGTGTTTAAGCCTCTGCCTTTGGCTCAGGTCATGATCCCGGAGACCCAGGATCGAGCCCCACATCGGGCTCCCTGCTTGGTGGGAAGCCTGCTTCTCCCTCTCTTACTCCCTCTGCTTGTGTTCCCTCTCTGGCTGTTTCTCTCTGTCAAATAAAGAAAATCTTTAAAAACAAACAAACAAGCAAACAAATAAATAAATAAATAAATGAACTCCACTCAATACTTGGGTGAACATATAATTCTTCACCTCACCAGCAAACTTGGTTCTGATTACTTCAAATTAAAATAAGAAAAGTGACCTCGCTTTCTGTTTTTTAAGCTTTCTCATAGTTAGCTTGCAAAATGTAAGGAAAAATCTAGACACCAAATGAAAAATAATTTTTTTATGTCCCAGTTGCCTCAAAATTTTAAAATGGTCTTCATTTCATGTAGTAAGTTATTTCCATGGAATTTCATGGATTTCCCCCCTCTAGCCCTTTCACTCTCTGCGTAGGTTTTACCATAGTCTGCTGCCCTTTTTATCCACCTGGCGTCTGCTTGGGATAATGAAAGTTAGCAGTTGCCTTTGTAGTCACTTCCCAGAGGATCCCAGGGTGCTCTGTTGCATGTACCTGATAGGTGATTATTATAGAAGGGATTTTTAGAGAACTGACTTTTCCTCTGTTAGCAATTCCTAACAACAAAAGAAGTGTCATGTATCAGGGGCGCCTGGGTGGCTCAGTTGGTTAAGCGACTGCCTTTGGCTCAGGTGATGATCCCGGAGACCCGGGATCGAGTCCCACATCGGGCTCCCTGCTCGGCAGGAAGCCTGCTTCTCCCTCTCTCATTCCCCCTGCTTGTGTTCCCTCTCTAGCTGTGTTTCTCTCTGTCAAATAAATAAAATCTTAAAAAAAAAAAAAAAAAGTGTCATGTATCAGACACTCACTCTTGATTGCATTGCCTCATCGTCACTCTTTTGCTTTCATTCTTAGACTATGTCATAAGTTTCTGGGACACCTGGGGGCCTCAGTCAGTGGGCATCTGACTCTTGTTTTTGGCTCAGGTCATGATCTCCTGGGATCGAGCACCGCGTTGGGCTCTGTGCTCAACAGGGAGTCTGTTTCAGGATTCTGTCCCTCTGCCCCTCCTCCCACTCTCACTCACTCTCTCTCTGTATAAATAAATAAATAAATCTCTTTAAAAAGGAGTATTTCATAAGTTTCTGCCAAAGTTTTCTGAATAAAACTTGCTATATTATTTAACAGTCCAGCATAAAGAAGAGTGGTTGGTACTATAGGAAGTGACTTTGGGTTGGCAAGACATCTCAAGACAGAGTCCTATGCTGGGAACTCCTTTCCTCCCTGGGGCCATCCTGTCTCTAAAAGGGCTCAGCAAAGCCTTGAATCACTCCAACCCCTACAAGTGAGAAAATGGCTAGGAGGGTGTTTTAGGAACCTGGATATTAACAGAAGATGTCTACGTGATTTTGCCTCGTTAGGTATGTGTTTTAAATCCTTTGCAAAATAATTTTTCTCTTAATATGAAGAAATAAAGAAATGTGAGGGATGCCTATCTGGCTCAGTCAGAAGGTTATGTGACTCCTGATCTTGGGGTTGTGAGTTTGAACCCCAGGTTGAATGTGGAGATTACTTGAAAAAATAAACCTTAAAAAAATAAAGAAATTTAAGCAACTCATACGGGTTTTCTCTATACCATGAAAACTGTCAGAAGTAAAAATTCTTTTTTTTAATTAAAATTTTCCATTTTATTTCCAAGCAGTACATTTTCACTTTGTCATCATTCTCCTCCCTACTAGAACAAAAAGTTCATAATGACATGGATTTTTGTCTGTATTCTTAATTCCCTTCTCTGTCCCTGTTATCCTGAATGATGGCTGGCATTTAGTAGACACTCCACGTATTTGCTGTATGACTGAATGCCTACTATTATTCACCAGCATTTGATAGAGTTGTTCAGGCAAAGGAGATTTTCCGAGTGAGATGCCAAATTCTATTATTTGTGACCACAGTTGGATGCACTGGTTCTGTTACACTAATACCAAATACTGTACGAACCGTAAGCATAACGGCCATAGTGTGATTTGTACCATTTTTGGAAAGTAGAAAACACATGGTTAAATTAAATTGATAGATAATATCCAAGTGAACTCTTTGGTCCTAGTTTTCAAAATCCTTCCACTTAAACTCTAATAGTTTTAAGGAACAATCATTTGAGCCTACTCTAGCCTTTGTTTGGAGAAGGCAGCAAGCAGTGAAATGCCCAAAGGTTTTAAGAAAAAAGAGATGAGGACTACATGGGTAATTTAGATTTGGGTGAATAATGTTACTTTACAGAGGAACATCTGACATTAGGTTGTGTTTCGAATTGAACTTGGGCCTGCTTTGATGAGGGTCATTTCCAACCAGGGCCTTTGCAGTTCCAAAGACCAAATTTTCAAATTCGCTGGCAAATACAGAAAGTAAACAAAATTCCATTGAAATGTCTTTGCGATCATCTGGATTTTATAATGCAATAGGCTCCCCCCATTCCTCAGAGATTAATCTGGAAGCTGTGTTGTGCTTGTTCAATCAAGGTCTGACAACCCTGCTTTCCTGCTTCCCACCCCATACTGTATGGCAAAAGGACAGGCACTGGGGCTGAATCCCAGCCTCCCACCCATTTTGTGACATTACCTTGAATGAGTCATTTGCATCAGTGGCCCCTATTTAAGTTCTTAGCTGTAAAATGGAAAACACAGTATCTGCTTTGCAGAGTAGTTATGAGGATTAACTAAGATAATGTTAAGTACAGAGCAGAACGTGTTGTGGAGTAGGAGTTAAGACATTCCTGCTGCCTGCCTTCCCCTTTATTCGTATATGGTTTATGTTGCCCCACCCCCGCAACCCCCATTACCATTTTTCTGTTTTGTTTTGTTTTGTTTTCTGTTTTATTTTAAAGTTTATTTATTTAAGCCATCTCTACACCCAATGTGCCCCGAGATCAAGAGCCGCGAGTTCTCCCGGCTGAGCCAGCCAGGCGCCCTGCCATGTCCCTCTTCTCCGGGAACCCTGGCATGGAGTCAGAGGCAGTGATTCCTACACTTTTGCATTTCATGGGCTAGTAAAATTTTACCAAAAAAACTTTATCAATATACCGATGCTTACTTTTTACTTTGCCAATTAAAGACTTTAAAAAGTAATACCATCTATTATCAGCATCATTTCCCAAAAACGGGATATTTTTATAACCCAAACAGAATATGACCTTCAAGTAAAGGAGTGTCTGTCCTTAAAATGTTTTGTCTCTTGCTAGAGAGCAGAAACAGTCTGGGGACAGGTATTTAGGAACCTCTTTTCTCCCGACATCGACACAAAGAAAGATGCTTTTCTTCTTTACCACAGAAGCGACGCTGCACTCTCAGTAAGCCCTACTTGGAGCAGCCCTTGAGACTGGCATGAGGATGAGGTCAGCATCCCTCTCTATTCAGACTGCTTCCCCAGGGACAAGAGATAGGGCCATCATGCGACCCTCTGCCACACACACATGCACACGCGCTTGTGCATGCACACACACGCATGCACACACATATGAGCCCACTCAGCTGTTACCATTTAGGGGCCTGAGTCTGTGCTGAGCCTGGGGCTTGGAGACTTTCACCAGCCCTAAATGCTCATAAATTAAAGAGTCTGTTTTTAAACATGGGTAATGGAAAAAGACACCCTGGCTGGTATGGGGGAAGGTGTGAAGCCCAGTTGGGTCAGCAAATCAAATCAGTTTCTGACCTGATGCAGTGGAAAACCGAGGTAAGGGGTGGATAGGAAGTCTAGCGACCTCGGCTGCCCTGTAAGCATCACTTTTTAACCAGTCAGCGTTAAGGAGCTGCTTCTTCCCATTTCTAAGGCCAGTCATTTGAAAAATACTAAGTTTGGCTCTATTCATTTGAGGGAACATTTAGTAAGTGACTGCTACATAGAGAGTTCTGTATTAGGGCAGGGTATTGGGTCTTTCAATGCTGGCCAGTCCCCCTGAGAATTGTTCTTTTTACAAATAGACAAATGATAAAGGCCATATGTGTTTATTTATGCTTGAAAAAAATAGCATTTGCATGGTGCTGGCAATCATTATACTAATGATCCCAGTGCTGTCGGTCAGGTTCCTTTACAAGGAGAGCTTCTCACATTCTAGAGGGATACATTATTCAGCATGCATGTCGTGCATAGGCTGTGAGCATTCTAGTCTCTGGGAGGGGAGAAGGAGCTGACAGAGGTTCCAAATCTGGACTCTTCCTGGGCCACGAGTACCATGGACTGACCATGGGGTGCTCTGAAGGTTAGAGGTTTCTCTGTCGGTGCAACAGTCTCTTGCTTTTCTATCCCTCTCTGGGAAGATATTCTCTTGGCCCTGGGCCTAGATGTAGAGAAAAACAGACTGTGCTACAGTCCGCCCACCTCTGGGCTTAGGGCAGGTGCTTTAGGCTAGCTCTGGGCTCTGGAGAAGAAGGCATTTTATAGTTATTCCTCCCTCGGAGCACTTTTCCCTTGCTTCCTCTTTAGAGTAAGCCACTTGTTGCTGTTAGCAACAGGATTGTAAACTTGGGACCAGACCCAACAAAGCCTCTAGACCTTAAGCTGGAGGGTGAAAGAGCTCCTCAAGAGCAGGGTGACCAGAAGTTCTGCTTTGCCCTGGCTGGACCTGGTTTACACATTTGTCCTGGTGTGATTTTTAATAGTGACCCCGTTCACTCTCAGAGGTGTCCCAGTGGTTTGGACGATAAATTATGTGATTGTTCTACTCATATGTCACTGACGTATCACCCACCCTGTCTTACCAGTGTGGGGTTTGGTGCCGGAGGTCTGAATAGTAACAGTGTGCATTTGGCGAGAATGACCCCAGCCCCACTCCGCCTCTCATGAGCCTGGAGCCCCTATGGAAGGCTGGTCTAGAATTTAGGGTTTCAGAGACTTGGCCAGAAAACTTTCCATTTCACATAAGTCCCGCATCTGGTGGTGTGAGGGCTGTACCGACAAGATTAAATACACCAACCACCACACTGGAAATGACAGTTTAGGAGTCGAGGGTATGATTTCAAAGCAGAATCCTAAACCCCAGGTTGGGCTCTCGACCAATCTTCTCTAGCATCAGTAGCTTCCAGCTTGCCAGAGTTAGTAGATTTTCCAATGGCGTGGGGGTTTTTTTGTTTTTTGGTTTTTGGTTTTGGTATGATTAAATGCCACAGTAGAGTGGACTCGCTGGGGCTTGAATATCCTCTTGCCCACATCCAGCCGTGTGAGCCACAGCGGGGCACTTCACCTCTTCTGGTTTCGCCATCCGTTTTATGAGGACAAGCGTATCCTCACCTGTGGTTGCCGTAAGAGGTTTAGATATGTGGAACCTGTTAGATACACTTCCGGGTCTTATTTTTACCTTCTTACCCAAGGCTATGAGGGAATAGGGATAAGAGGTTGCTGGATTAATGCTAAGAATGGGGATAAATGTCTAGAGAAAGGTATCACCTGTAAATGGCTTTTTTTTTTTTTTTCAGCAATGGGGGGACAAAGTAGTTAAGTCCCAAGAGGTCAGGAATAGAGTTGAGCCAAGAATAGCCTTGGGCAATTGGGGCGCCATAGGGACACTGTTGCTGGGAGAGCAGGTCAGCCCCGTGCCGACTGAAGGAAGGTGTGAGGGGTGGCCTTGTCAACCACAGGTTGTCAGACCCGGAGGAGTCCTGAGGCTGTAGCTAGCATCACTCAGCCTGCGGCCTGGGCTTTCTTTTTCTTGGCCATCTTAAGAAGAAGGAACCCCAGCCTGTGATTGAGCTGGACTGTGGATCTCCGCCAAAGGGCACAGAGCGCTCCTGGTGCCCCGATGTGCACGTCGCTCTGTAGATGATAAATCCTTGAGGACAAAGCTTCTGTTTTATCTCTCATAGAGTCTCTCAAGGTGGAAGTTCAGGGCCTTATGTGTCAGGTGAAAGAACGTGGGCCCTTCCTCTCTCCGGGAAGCTGGGCAAGGATTTCATCCCCACTGCCTAACGGGCCTCCCCGACCTCCACTCTACACCTCTCCAAAGCATTGACAGTATTTTTCCAACGATGTGGCATCCGTCATGTCCTTCCCCTGTTCAGGAAACTTTGACTACTTATCTTTTAACATCAGGTAGTGCTCTGTTATGCCTCAGTTTCCTCACCTGTAAAATGAGGCTAATCATGAGAGGGTTGTTTGGAGGTCTGAGTGAGTGCATGTGTCTGTATGCACATAATGCGTACAGAGAGACATCCATGTGTATGTACGTCTTCCCCTCCAGCCTCATCTCTCATCAGAATCCTCCCTTTGCCATTCTGACCCCACCATTTTCTAAATGGCTCTTTGCCACAATTTCACCATGGTTCTTCCCTACTGTAGAACTTCTCACATGCTAACCCCTCTTCCTGGATACCTCTTGGCTGCCCCACCTCTTTGCTCTATAACATCCCTTCTGAGAAGGCTTTCCTAATTCTCTAAGCTTATGTTAAGACAGTGCATCTTCTAGGTGCTCCTTGCTCACCTAACATTTATAAATAGCATTTATGTCCCATAGCCTCACATTTATCACACGGGGTTGTAACTGTTTGCTCATCAGCCCCTCTTCCACTCAGTGGCCTGCTTCTGGAAGACAGGAACTCTGTCCATCTGGTTCCCTTCACCTTCGCGTCTCCAGCGCCTCGCCCCAGGCTGGACTTATGAACAGACACCATCAAATACTTACCAGTATTTTCTAAATGAAGGTGTCTGTCCCCGGGGGTTAAGTTTGGTTGATAAGTGGTCCC
Source organism: Spilogale gracilis (assembly GCA_004023965.1). NCBI lineage: Eukaryota > Metazoa > Chordata > Mammalia > Carnivora > Mephitidae > Spilogale > Spilogale gracilis. The sequence continues at coordinate 22,972 of PITA01003952.1, forward strand.
AAACTTGAGAATCATATGTGGAATAGGGTTGTGTCTACCTAACAGATTTTATTCTTGCTAATGTTGTGTACAGGATCTCTCGTATTGGGTATTATTTAGACACCAAGAATCTGGAATTTCAGAATAACTTCAAAATTCACTTCTAATGCTTCAGGTAACTTCTTGATTTCCACTTGAAAGTCTGGTTTTCCTCACGAATAAAAACACAATTTTTAAATTACTATTATTGTTTTTAAAAGATTTTATTTATTTATTTGACAGAGAGAGATTACAAATAGGCAGAGAGGCAGGCAGAGAAAGGGGAAAACAGGCTCCCCGCCAAGGAGAGAACCTGATATGGGACTCGATCCCAGGACATGAGCTGAAGGTGGAGGCTTAACCCTCTGAGCCACCCAGGCGCCCTAAAAACATAATTTAAAAATTGCTTTGATGAATTAAATTGAATTTAAATAAAAAGTTAAATAAAAATAAAAAATAAAAATTGGTGTTTTAAGAAACAGCTTTTGCAGGAGCATAGTTTTGTCCGTAATAACAAAGGCACAGCAATGGGAATGACTTCAGTGAAGCTAGCATTTATTTGTATACTGGGGAAGGGGAGTAAATTGGTAGACTTGTTAGCAATTCCAGATTATTTGTGAAACGGTGATGCTTCATGGTTGAACTCTGGTTTTCCTTCAAGAAACCCTCTCAAGACCATGTGAGGCCATGGTAATCTCGTCTTGGTTTAAACCCCTTACAGACCTTCTTATTTCTACTACTGCTTTGTGCAATCATTATTGTAAACCATTATTCATTTTTCCTGAGTGGTGTCATGTATCCTCAACTAAAGCCTAGGCTTTGGGAGGACATGGAATTCATCTCACATGTCTTAGAATACCGCTTAGTGTTGAGCTCAACTTTATGTACTAAATGGGTGCTCAGTAATTATTTTTATGAAGAGTTAAATATTAAGCAAAGTCTTTAGGTTATAATATGTGGAAAGATAAGACTGACCCTGTATTAAAGACTATATAAGCAAGGGGCCCCTGGGCAGCTCAGTCAGTTAAGCATCTGACTCTTGATTTCGGCTTAGGTGGTGATCTCAGGATTGTGAGATTGAGCCCCTTGTTGGACTCCACGTTCAGTGCGGTGTCTGCTTGATATTCTCTTGTTCCCTCTGCCCATCCGTCCGTGTGTTATCTCTGTCTCTCTCTTTCTCAAATAAATAAATAAATTTTTTAGAAATATATATATGCAGGGAAAACTACAAGGAAATGCAGCAAATGGCACAAGTGGAACTATGTTTGGATAGTACCTTTTATTTTTTATAATTTTCTACGTTTCTCACTTTGTCTACAGTCATATAATTTTTTATTATGCACAAAAAAGTTATTGTTGAAAAGAATATAATTTCTGCTGTATTTATCATTAGAACCTTGTTAGGAAAAGATTTGGGGGCTGGACGATCTTACTGCAACATAATTTACCCATTTGTTAGGATCGTTGGGAGAAGGTAGTGCCGACTGCATTCTTTTGGTGGAAATTTGCAAAGGTTCAGTCTGGAAAAGCAGTTAAGGGCAGTGCTGCCTTGGTGTGTTTCTGGAGCTGTGCTTATGAGCCGAGAAGTTACGTAATGCTGAGGACAAGATGATAACCCAATTTGTTTAACAAATCCCTTACAAAATATTTGTTTGGCGATACTGTCCCTCCGTCTCCAATTTATCCTAAGTGTGTCCTTAGATCTTTGGGACTGGAATATAGGAAGTCACAGTGAGCAGGTGTGGCTTAGATAGCAGCTGTCCTTTTTCAAATCTGTCTTATGTCATTTCACTCCATTATCTCAATCTTCACAGCAACCAAAGGTGGCAGATAATGTCCTTTACTTGTATTTTACTGATGGGGAACCTGCGACCAAAAGAGATTGATTCATTTGCTCAAAGTGACCCAACACAGTGAGACTTTAGGCCACATGCTCCCTGTGCACGCGGCCCTCTGCTGGGAGCATTGTGACATGTGGCCTGTGGCCTCAAGAAGCTGAAACAACCTCTGGGGCCAGAGGATACACAGATGGAAAAGCTAGGTGATGAAGAGTGAGATGACACATGGGGAGCACAGAGGAGGCAAGAGCCAGTCAGATGCTTCAGCCCCATTCTCAGTGACCTCCGTCCCCCACCCTCGCCCTGCCCTCCACTAATGTCCTTGAGTCACATGCCCACCGTGCTCACTTGTGCCTTTGCCTCCACCACCCTGCACCTGCGGCTCCCTCCAGCTGCTAACAATGGTCATCATCATCTGTGTGTCCTCAGTGTGCGCTGAGCCTCACTCTGCATGTCATACACTCCTTAGACCTACAATATGGAAGGCAGTAGTGTCCCGGCTTTACAGATGCATAGAACTAGGTTTTGAGGGCTTGGAACATGCTCAGATGTTTGGTTAGGAAGAAATAGGCCCAGAAATTGAGTCTTGTTGCCTCTGATTCCCAAGGCCCGTAATTTTAACCTCTGTACTGTCAGTGCCTTCATGCCCATTTTATCTGGCCCAAACTCTCATCCTAAAAGATAAGTGCTGCACAGAAGCCTTTCCCGGTGACTTCCATGCCAGGGCTCTCCTGATCCATGTTGGCCTTTCTCCACTTCTCCTTTGCTTTCTGGTCCCAGGACCCATGCCTGCCTCCTCCTGGGTGACATGCTCTCTGAGAGTCCCCGACGGCTTTGAATCCCACTAGACGCTCAGCACCACGTGGGTCCTGCAAGCGGGAGGAGTCCTGGCACACACCCATGACCGGGTTGCTCCTTGGGTATGGTTGCGAAGAGAAATTTAATTTTGAAATTCCAAAGAACCAGGTTATTCCTTCCATTCTCTCTTAGACCTCACAGAGACGGGGGCAGAGGTGGGGGGAGGGCTGGTATTGGAAAGCTCCAGCTGCCGTTTTCATTTCACTTTTAAAACAACCAATAAGTTTCAGTAACTCTCCTACCCGAAGCCTCAGGTGCCAGATAAGAAAAAATGCTCAGCCAGAAGTTACACATGCTTGAAAACAGTGACATTTATTAGAAATACCAGAACTGACACCATTGGAGTCCAAATACCGATGTCTCCGGTGTACGTGTTCAGCAGCAGCTCCCTTTCCTCACTTCTGTTTCCATGGTGTGAAAACAGTGAGCTTGCGCTTGAGGAAAACATTTGAAGTTTTTTAAATGCTGCAAAAATGACAGATGGTAGTAATAGGAATATGCAGATCCATTTTGCTTTGGGGCCACCTACATGTCATGCTACTTGTAGCCACAAGATGTCAGTATGGTATCAGTCCTGGGTGTCAGGAGTGCTATTGGTCTGCTGTTGGTTAATAAATCATAAGAGGAAGACACAGTCAGGGCCCCAGGATTGCCTCACCCCTTTCTTTCTACTGAGTATTAGCCCACATACTGCCTTTCCTATTAATTTTCCCTGTGCAGTTTTCCATTGACTCACACCTCATCAGGAGGCTTTTCATAGTGCTCGCTCTAATTTTAAATACTTTCCAATCTCCTACTTAGGTCACAAATAACCTCAAGAATCCCCCCATTTTGGTGTTCTCAGCACTTTAAAAAATTTCCAAAAGAATCTAAGTGACAGTATAGTTGTATCTGTCATCTGAAGAGGGTTTTTAAGTAGTTCAGGGTGGGGAAAAAATGTAGTATCTCTAGTAATAGGTACTGTTGAGGGTGGATTTCTCTCTCTCCCTCCTGCCCTCTCCTTTCGTCAGAGCTTATCCTAGAGAGAAAAAGTGGGAGCTTGTATCAGTGAAGCAAAGCAGGGGGAAGAGAGGAGAATAGTGCTCAGGGAAGATCACGTGTGCTGAGGCCCTGGTGTGCTCATTTAATTGTCACAAAGAGGTAGGTATGTTAGTGTCTTTTTTCTGGTGAAGGAAGCTGGAATCATCTTTCCCATGGCCAGTTTACTAGTAACTCTTAAACTAGTGGCAGCACCTGGATTTGGACCTGGGTCTGTTTTGTCCCCAGAGCTTGTGCCCCCCGAAAGGCTGATACTGTCACTCTTACTCAACTGTATCATAAAAAGCGAGGAGCCTTAGGAATCCATGTGTGCATTGGGCAGCAAGAACCCGTTAAGTCCTAGCCACCCAGAAGATACTATGTTGTGAAAAATACAAAGACCTATTAAATATATTTTTCTGCCCTCAAGAAGCAAAATAAGGTCAAGAAGGGAGACGGGAAAAGTCATGTATACACAGGTCAATAGAAAATGATCAGAGGGCAGTGACGTTTCCTTCTAATAGTGGAGGGATGGCAGAGCAGAGGGCAGAGCTCCAGTCCCGGAGGAGTTCCAGCCCTTCTGTGGGTTCCTTGTTAGATCAGCCTTAAATAAATCGGATAAATGAAAAGAGTGTTGGTAAGGTTGCCTCACCCTGATAGTCTGTGGTTCTAGGATGGAATATGAGAAGGGGGCATAATCCACCCATGCATGCATTTATAAACCAGACATGGTAAGATGATCCTTAATCCTCCCTCTAGGTGGTCTGGTCTGGAGAGGACAGGTGAAAACAAGGCAGGAGGGCCAGTGGGGTATGGCCAGACTGGTTCCAGTTTCCCAGTCCATGGCTTAGATGTGGAGGAGAGTTCTGAAGCTTCTGGAAAGATTGGGAAGGGGAAATAGCAGAGTGCTTCTGGAATATAACTTTAGAAGTACTGTGTCAGTGAGAAGAGCTTGGCGAGGATAAACAGAGGAGCCACAGGATGACTGAACGTTTGAAAAATAAGACCTGAGAGGGGAGGTTAGAGAAACAGCGGTTATGTAAGCTGGAGGTGACTTTGGCAGGCATCTTCGAGAACAGGACTCTCGGTATCTCAGTACCGAGAGCAGTGACTGATCTTGCTTGGTCATACCCAGTGAGGACAGTCTCCAGCTGAGCTCTGAAGACTTTTAGATTTGATCCGTGGAAAAGTTTTCCCTGTGCAGCAGCTATGAAACATGGGCTACATCATGGAGAGAGGTTTATAGAATTTTCTTTTCTTCCTTTCTTGAAAAAACCAGAATACAGTAGGGCCTTTTTATAATTTTGTGGCTGAAGGGCAGGCTTCACTTGACACTATAGAAGATTTTGTGTCTCCTGCTGTGCATGTTTGGTTTGAGGGGATGTGATTGGCCCAGAGAAGGTGAGGTTTCATACGATATTGAATCGTCCTTCTTATAAGAATGGGTTCTGGAGAGGATGGTCATATATATATATATATATATATTTTTTTTTTTTTAAATATGTAACACTTTGGAGGATGAAACAGGGTGCTATTAATACGCAGGGGCAATCCACACAATCCATGTTGTCCCCGATAGACAGTAACATAGGACACCCTGATCCTGAGGGTATCTTGTTAGAGTAATTTTCTCCACATATAAACTCAGGTTCTCTCCTGCTTCTGTGGCTTCCCGTGGCACTTAGAATAAACCCACACTCTTTGCAGAGGGCCACGCGGGTCTGTGGAGGCTGGCTCCTGCCCCCCTCTCAGCCCTGCGCCTGTGCTCACCCCGTTCCTGGAGCACACATCAGCACGTCCCCACTTGAGGCCTTGGCTGGGGCTGTCCCCTCTGCCAGCAGCCTTGCTCTCACTGTCTCCGCTCTCTGCCTGGCTGGCTGCTTGTCCTCCCTCACCCTCGTGGAGCAACCTTCCCCGACCTCCCTGCTGTGGCTGTCCTCATCTCCCCGCCTATTCCCCTTCAGAGAAATGGCCACCCATTGAAATGATCTCCTATTTATCTTTTGGCTGTCTTTCACCAAAACGCACACATCATGAGGGCAGGAATCATGTTTGGCTAATTCACCGGCGACGCATGGGCACTGCAGTCAGCACCCAGGAGCTGGGAATGTGCTGTATCCGCGCGGTAGGGGTGACTCGTGCGGCCCCATCCAGACCCAGTCATCTCCTGGCTTCCCTTTCCCGCCAGAGGTGCTGAGGTTCGAAAAATAAGAATCAACTGCTTTGTGTAAATTCTTTCACTGAACAGAATTGGCTGAACATCTATTGAGTGCACAGCCCTGTGCTGACAGAAGCCCCAACAGCCCTCGTCCTTCTTGAACATAGGGTATCGAGCTGAAGAGGCAACCCAGAAACAGGTTGAGTTTGGTATATCCTAAGTGCCAATTAAAAGACCAGGAGAACGGTCCTTGCAGCCTCCCATCCTCTGTTCTAGATTTCTCCTGATACAGTATACATAATAGTATATATTCACTTATTTCCTTATTGACACTTTCCCTTCCCAGAATGTAAGCTCCACACAGAAGTGATATTCTCTCTCTCTCTCTCTCTCTCTCTCTCTCTCTCTCTCTTTTTATCATGGCTGAATTTCTAGTGCCTAGAACAGGGTCTGCCATGTAGTGGGTGTTCAAGAAGTACTTGTGTAGAGAAAGAAATAATGGGGTAAAAGGAAACAGAGAAACCCTGGCTGTGTTTAGGACTTTAATGGGCCCTCTAGGGACAGGCTGGATCTGATTCCACTGTGGGGTGGAAGGGGACAGCCCAGAATGGGATGGCAGCACAGATACGGGGAAGGAGGAACTTGTAGATACAGAATGCTCACCTGTTTGGTATAGAAAACAAATCAGTAAGCTTTCCATTTTATTTGTTGCTTGGCCCCCCTCCCCTCATTCTCACTCATGTGGTCTGGGCGGGTCCCCAGGCAGAGGTGTCTGGGGAAGGCTGCCACACACATTCCTTGCTATTGGCGCTAAAACAGCCGAGCGAAAATAGCCAGCCTCAGAAACATGCGGGCAGCCGTGAACATCCAGGATTCCAGGGATTAGAATTCAGTTTCTAGGCCATCCAGGCCTCTCGGCCCCCTTTGCCCTGTGTTCCTGTTCTGGCGGGTTCACCACCCATTTCTAATTCCTTCAGAGGTTGGAAAACATGAGAACTGGTGTGGTGCATTAATTAATTTCTGTGACATCAAGAGTTCTGGACTGATGTGGAAGCATTACTATCAGAGAGGCCCCTGGGGCCAAGGGACTGGGTTTTACCTCTGACCAAATGCGGTAAAGTCTAAAGCAAAGAAGGTACGTGGGCAGTATCCCCGGGGCTTGGTCGGAAGGCACAGAGGGCCCTCTGCCCTCACGGTGCCTGAATTCTACCACTGTATTCCCTCTCATGGGCTCAGAGGCTCTCCCCTGCCCTCGCTAAACCACCTCTGCTATTGGAGGAGTGGCATTCCGAGGCAGCTCCCCGCTGCATTACACGCACCCCAGGCCCCAGAGAACGGGCGTCCGACCCTCCATGGTGACAGCCGGCAGGGCCCGGGGACCTCAGACTGCAAGGATCCCCGGCAGCTGTTCACGAGGGTGTCCTTCAGGCCCCCTTCCAGCACAGCAGCTCGCCTGGGCAAAACACCAGTCCTTTTCTGGGGGAGAAACGAGTGTATCTATGTATCATTTTTATAGCCTCAAATGGTAGAGTATTTTGAATTATGAACTATTTCAAAAATATTTTGAACATACGGACACCCACCTGCGTATGTGTCATCTTGTCGTGCCTCAGCACAGCAGTTCCTAATGTGTTCAAACACCCTTTTGTTTTAGAATAGTTTTAGATTTACAGAAAAACTACACATGGCGGAGAGTTCTGTATTCCCACACCCGTTTCCTGTTAACTCACATCCTCCAGCGGTGTAGTGTGTTTGCCACGACGACGACGAGCCAAACTGAGAACAAACTGAAGTTCATACTTGATTCACATTCCCCGAGTTTTTACCACACATCCCTTTCCTGTTCCGGGAGCAGCCATGATGGCGCCTCATAGGCCCTCTGCTGCCCAGGCTCTGTGGAGCTGTGGGGCTTTAGGTCGAGGTGCAGGAGGGCCCTCCATCCTCAGGCCCTCTTCCGTGACAGAGCCTTGTTTGGAAGCCATAGCTTCTTGTTGACCTGTTCTAGAACTCACAGCTCAACTGCTTCCTCACCCAGGCGTATTGGGTTTTCTAACCCCCCAGATTTATGACAACTAGCCTGAGTCCAGAGGACTGATAACTAGATGTGGAGAGAGAGGCCCTGCCCGGTTACTGTCACAAACAATGCCATTTCAGTGGCTCGTGTGACTGGAGTGGAGACGGAAGGGCCGACAAGAATTCTCCTTCCTGTTTCTGGGAGCCAGGAACCAGTAATCAGTGTGGTGGTGGAAAAACCTAATGCACTGGGCATTTTCTTTATTTCTTACCTTTGTCTCAAGACAGATTTCTCAACCAAGAGTGGTTGAAGAGAGTGTGCTTTTTTTTTTTTTTTAAGTAAGTCTAGAACAGCATCTATTTGGGTGGCTATTAGAAGCTTGGATTTTAAACCACTGTATTTTTACAGCTGTAGCATCTAGTGCTTGAGTTGATTTAACAAGCAGCCATGGGTTTGTTTTCTGGCTTAAGTCTGCCACTGGTGCTCTGGGAAAATTTGATCTTGGGCCTATTTCTAGGAAAGTGTTCTGTAATTTTTATTTAAATGCCGATGGCTCCACCTACATTCTGAAGGGTAGCGAGCACATGATAGATGATTCAGATACCAAAGCCTTGAAAATTAAAGCCTGTCAGTTGAATTGGGAGCCCAGAGGCGTGGTTTCCTTGGCCCGGGTCTGTCAATCACATAGGCTTACAGACCTGGGCCGACCCTCCTTGATGTTCTTCACCCTGTTACTGTCCTTGGCCACACAATCAGGTGCCTGTGGCCTGGGTTGTCACCTGTTACCTCATTGGAGATTATGAGGTGGCTTTCGTGGTTTTCAGTGGGAAGGCTTTGGAGGTGGGATCCTGAGACCAGTGGCATCTGGTGTGCACCACCTGGGAACCCATTAGCAATGCAGATTCTCAAGTCCCAGCCCCAAGCTACAGGATCAGAAGCCCTGGGAGTGGGGCCCAGCAGTCTGAGTTGGTAGCAAGTCCTCCACTTTCTTTTCCAATTATTGAGCAACCGTCTTTTATTTAGTTAGTTAATATTCAGTGAGCAGGCTCTGCGCTGGTGTCAGGATTGGCCTAGGGTGGGGGAGTCCGGGGAGAGCCAGCCACAGTGCGTGTCCTCAATACAGCAGTGGTTCTCGGCCCTGAATGCATATTAGAACCACCTGAGGAGCCTTTTGAGCAATCCAGGTGCCTTCACTTAGTGGATCTTTCATCCCAGGTCAGTTCAATCAGAATCTCTGGAGCAGTACCCAGGTGTAAACTACTTTATAAAGCTCCCCTGTGAGAAACGCCCCCCTCGAGGGAGAGAACGCCGGCCGGGCCGTTTCGCACAATATGGTGAGTGTGAGGCTGGGGATAAGCAGAGGGTACGGTGGGAGCAAAGGGAAGGGTCGCTCTCCCCAGGCTTGAATCGGGGGATAAAGAGGTAGAAAAATGTACAAAGCTTTTCGGAAAGTTTTACTTAAAGGAAAGCTAAAAGGAAGGTAAAAACGTGGTTTAAATATGGATCCACAGGTGATTTCAGAAAGAGTTGTGGCGAGAATTCCAGGAGACTGACTTTCTTCTACGGTTCCTGGAGTGTATCCTCCCTGCATGCCTCCTAGTTCTCGGTGTCCGCCAAAGTGGAAGCATGCCCTTTCATCCCATCATCCTTCACTGGGAATGCCTATTCAGACTGCGTCTCAAGGACCTAGAACTTGCACTTCTGTTTTTAAGATGAAGCAGCTCAAGGATCCCTGAGTGGCTCAGTTGTTTAAGCATCTGTCTTTGGCTCAGGTCATGATTTCTCGGTCCTGCGATCAGGCCCTGCGTCAGACTCTTCTCAGTGGAGATTCTGTTTGTCCCTCTCTTTCTGTGATATGTCTTGTTCTCTCTCAAAAATAAAATCCTAAAAAAGGAAGCAGCTTAGAGGTATAACCCACATCTTTCACTGGTCTTCAGTGCCATCCTCTCAACAAATTTTTTTTCCAAGAATTTTGATCTTCTTTCCGTGCTTTGATTAAGAAACTTTTTTTTTTTTAAGAAGGAGATGTTTATATAGTAATTCCTTATTCATGAGTCTCTCCATTTTGATTCAAAAGGTCAGGTGGGGAGATTTAATGTGAAATATTAGCTGTCTTTACCAATTGCTGTACCCTGTTACCTTGCTGTAAGCCAGAAATAGAAGCGACCTGTTTTCAATGACAGATCAAAATTTAGTGCTATGTTGATGGCCCAGAATGAAGATTTTTTGACGCAGTGAATGAAATACATACCAGTGCATTTCTGGTTGTGATTTAGCTGACCAAGCAGTTCAGTTATAATTATATTATTTTTACTCCTGGAGATCATTACTCTGAATGAAAAATGCTTCAGTGTCCAGACTATTAAGATGTGGACAGTGAACATTATTTAAACCAAAATTATTATTTTTTTTCTTTCTGGACTGTTAAACAACTTTATGAGCATGTGAAGGCTGGGATATGGTTGTTAGCACTTAAAATCAAATGAAAACGTGGAAAGGTTTCTTGGGTTTAAAAAATAAACTTGGCTGTCAGTTATTATATGCTCCCTTCTGTGGGCTATCTCCTCTCGTCCCTTAAGCCCCGATAATGTAATGGGGAGACACGTCTAGTAAATATAGTCGACATACATCTGAGGACATGAATATTATAAAAGGGCATTGAGAAGGGCTGTGGGGAACAGACTGGAGGGAGTTTAACATTTTTTATGAGGGACAATGCTCCTTAGGATTGAAATAATCTTTTTTTTTTTTTTTTAAGATTTTATTTATTTGACAGAGAGAAACACAGCCAGAGAGGGAACACAGGCAGTGGGAGTGAGAGAGGGAGAAGCAGGCTTCCCCCCGAGCAGGGAGCCCCATGTGGGGCTCGATCCTGGGACTGCGGGATCATGACCTGAGCTGCAGGCAGAGGCTTAACCACTGAGCCACCTAGGCGCCCCTGAAATATCTTTTAATAGTAAGTGTAGGTTTGATTTGATCTCTGGATCACTGTGTTGCTGTTCTTTGCAAATATTTCCCTGGGCTCTGATTACCAAGGTGTTAGGAGAACTTAAAATGTCCTCTAACCCTCAGGTCTAAAAGGCTCAGTATTTATAAAGGACAAAGATGATGTGGATTGCCCAAAAAGCAGGATAGTGTTCTCACTGTGACCTTGCCTGCCTACTGGTCATAGAAGAAAGCAGAGGCTGTGTTTGTGTTTAGAAATCCTTGGATGAATAAACATTTTAAAGAGACCAAGTAGGAAAAGAGTGCTGTCTCCTCTTTATCACACCTTTTCATGCAGTTAGGTGATTAAATAATTCTGTTGGGCAGTGCGTTTTAGAACCCAAAGTTAAAACATGGACTTCCTGGAGTCATTGAACTAAATCTGAAATGTGAACTTCCAAGAGACTATAATTGAATAGATTTAACCATATTTATGGGAAGGAGAAATCTCTAGGTGATTATCTTCTTTTCTCTTTAAGGACCTTTCTTAAACTCTGCAGGTCTTGTGTCTGTTGACTTGATTAATGAATATTTTGCTCACTAAAATTAGCCATTAATTATTTCCTTGGGTTGCAGCAATAATTACATCTTTCAAGTAAAATCTAATTAGCATACTAAGCAGAAAACACCCTGCCAGGTGATGAGGGATTGGCGGAGCCAGTCACCGTTCAGAGATAGCCAGATCGCCACTTGGGAAGCACCCGTTGCCACAAGCTAGCTCCCAGCAGTTACATTTAGAGGAAATAGACCAGATCACCCCAGAATGGGAATCTAGATAAAGTAGCTCCATGGACACTACTATTAAAAAATATTACCGTGTGACATACAATCGCAACATCATCGAATGATTTATCCTATTACTTTTCATTCATTTATTGATCTTTTCATGATCACAGTTAACTTGCCGGCCTCTTTTCTAAGTGCTGGAGACTAAGAGAAATGGGGTCTGGTGGAAACACAGGCTTTCAAGTGTAATTCATCCTTTTCTAGATGTATGCACTGAGGCAAATTCTACCAAGTAATTCCCAGAATGCTTTGAAGGGGAAGTACCACTCATAGTGGACTTTGGAGGATGGGTCTGAGGATGAAACAGAAGTGGGGAGGAGAGGAGGTTTCTAGCAGGGAGGGGGCTGATGTTACACAGTCTTAGCAGCAGAATAGTCTGTCTCTCTCCTCCCACCCTGTGATGTCCTCCTGGTGCTTCCCATTGGCTAACCTGACCGGAGGGCAGGGAGTGGGTGAGCCAGCTGGCCGGGGGCGGGGCGCAGGACGGGACAGAGAAGGGAGGCAGTGGCTCGTGAGAGATAAACAGGTAATCAGGACAGCAGGTGTGGAGCATGAACAAGGTGTGTGCAGAGGCTGGGAAGGAGTTGGGAGTTGCTAGAGGGTAGAGAGCAGGAACAGAACTAAAGAAGAGTTTGGAGCCAAATTGTAAATAACTTCTATATATTTTACCTAAGTTTTTTTTTTTTTTTAATCCTATAAACAATAAAGAGCCATGTTGGGGGTGGACTTAAGGCATTGATATTATTGATTTGTAAATTAGCAAGATTCACATTTTAAAAATCACCATTTGGGACTCATCAGTGGGTCATAAAATTAATGGGTCATCCCAACACTTTTTTTTTTTTTTTTTTTTGGTTTTTATTTATTTATTTAACAGAGTGAAACACAGAGCGGGAACACAAGCAGAGGGACTGAGAGAGCATCCCAACACTTTTAAAGAGATATTATCAGAGTGCATTGCATGTAGTGAAGTTGAGTGATGTTTTGTGAAGCTTTTGTATATCGCCGTGTGGGGGAGGCATACTGGATGTAATTTAGAGTGCATATCCGACTTGGTGTTGCAGGGTAAATGTGGAGAAAACACTGAGCTAGATTGTTGGCTAGAGTGTGGGGGTGGACCAAGGGAAGGAGGGGTCAAGCATTGTGACTGTAAGAGGGTCGGCAGCTGACATACATATTTAAAGGTTTATGTTATCTCAGCATTCTTTTTTAAAGCCATTCCTTTTTAAATATCTTTATGATACTGAATCCATGTCTAGAGTATTAAGCCTCATCTCAAATAAGCCCTGAAAATCCATCAGAGTCCTTGCCTTCCATTTTTCTGAAGCTCAGCTGATAGTAATGTTTACCAAATCCCAAAAGTCTCCGGAGCCTCTCTGAGGAGTCTGATGTCTTGTAGTTCCTTGATAACACCTATTTTCCTTAAGCATTATGGAGTTTTGTATTTGGTTTAAATGCGTGATAAAATCATTTGAATGTGTCTTGGTTTATGAATCGAAAGGCTTTCCTTTTATCTGTAATGCAAGTTAGTTGATCACACTGTTTCTACTTAGTCACAGTGGCTTCTAATAAACTCAGCTGAAAGCTAGCCAGGAAGTGTTTAGTCTCTACTTGAATAGACCTGTCGCTCTTTGGAAAGCAATTGGAGAATTTCTCGACTCTTCCAGGAGAAGTGAAGGCAGGTGCATAGCCATGCCCTCTCGAAGCTCCAGGGATGGCAAAGGAAAATGAACTCTAAGCTCTTTATAGAAATAACCCTGGTCACTATTTTAACGTATAGTTTAAGCCTTCTCCTCTCCATGCAGTATTTGCTAGAGAGACTGACAGGTCTGGGGCTGCACGGAGTCACTCCTGTTGAAGGATTAACTCCAAGGCCACCATAAGTTGGCAGCTGGAGGCAGAGCCTTGGAGTTTACAGTAATAATTAAATACAGGATTCTCACCTCAAGTTTGTGAGGGTGATGGTGCGCTGTCCTCGCCATTTCACAGGTAAGGGAATTGGCTAAAAGCTACAGGTTAGAAATAATTTGAACTAAGACTAGAATCTATATTTTCTGGTTCTAAATCTGTGTTAAGATCAGGCACCTCGAAGGAGTCTGTGAATAGGAGATGCAGGTGTAGTAACTACAGTTAAGCCTGTGTCACCGGTTTTGGTTTCCATCAAAATTTGTCCCTGTGTTTCATTCTGTTTCCAAAGCATTCCAGTACTTTTATCCATGATACAATTGTGGGTTTTGTTTTGTATTGTTGTTGTTGTTTTAGGGGGAGATGGGAGGGAAAGCCACTTAGTGATTTTAATTTGAAGGCACTGAGCCTACCCAGCTAGCTCAGTCCATAGAGCATGGACTCTTAATTTAAGAGCATTGATGTTGAATAGTGTGCTAGGACTAAGTGGGTCAAGGTCAGTGGCATGCACTTGGAAGACGGACCTGGATCTGAAGCCTCATCACTGAGTTGTATGGCCTGGATCTTTTCTGAGCCTTATATTTTCCTTTGGGAAAGGGATGGGGGAGATCTTTCTTTTGCAGGATTCTCATGAGGACGGCCCATTCCATATTGGTTCATAGTAGGGTTGTGGTAAAGGACAACTATACCTATCTGATCAGTTAGTGTTCCTTAAAAACAATTGATTGTTGGGGCGCCTGGGTGGCTCAGTCGGTTAAGCATCTGCCTTCGGCACAGGTCATGATCCCGGGGTCCTGGGATTGAGTCCCTCATTGGGCTCCCTGCTCAGAGGGAAGTCTGCTTCTCCCTCTTCCTCTGCTTTCCCCCACCCTCTCCTCCATGCTCTGCCTCTGTCTCCTTCTCAAATAAAAATAAATAAAATCTTAAAAAAGGCAAAAACCAAGTGATTGTTCACAAAAATAGTCCACAATGTAAACACGAAATGCTTTCAGACCTGAATACCTAAAAAAATAGTAATAGCTGTGATTTACTGAGTACTTAGCATGTACCAGCCACTGTGCTCTGTGTTGTATATGGCTTATCTCTTATAATCCTTATAATAACCTCATAATGTGTAGGAACTATGAGTCACTGTCTTCCCTATCAGAAAGCTGAGAAACTTTCTCAAGTTGCACAGTAAGCAGTGAACAGTGCCTATAACTACCATATTATATCACCTGTCTGCAGAAAGTAAGCCATTTCTTTAAAAAAAAAAAAAAAAAGGGCAGCATTAAGTCCACGGTTGCTTCACAGAAGTCCTTCCACAAAAGCCAGGGATCCAGGAGCCATTTCCCGGGTGCCCGGGCCTTCCCAGGTACCCAGATTCACACAATCCACAAGAGGGATTTGAGTTACAGATGCACCCTCACTCATTAGCAAGTAGAGTGAAGGCAGAGCCTTCACAAAATAGGGGAAAAAAGTGAATCCCCAGCAACTTCATCACTTCTGTGGCCGGTGAGCCTGCAGTCTGGGCAGGGAGGCTGTGGTGTGCGTGATCCCATAGCCAGCCAGCCAGCCAGCCAGCCAGCCAGCCAGAGCTCTGCAGACTGGACCCTGAGCCACGTAGGCTGCAGCCATTGTGTGTGTTTGAGGACTCAGGACGGTGAGGTCCGCACCGTCAGCACACGTGGGCTCTTGCTCTCTTCTGAAGCACTGACTGATTCGGCTTCCCTGGGAGATGAGAAGCAATGAGGGTGATTCCTTTTGCCAAATCCTAGACTTAACTGGCTTCCAAAACACAAATCTAATATGCTTGTGACCTGGTTCGTAACTGAGGTGAATAATAACAGCACTGCAAAACCGCACTGGTTCAGGCCAGGCTGATTTATGGGAAAATCCGAGCCACAGAATAGTTCAGGTGGGGCAGTCAGATTAATTTTAGGACCACACTGGGAAGGAAATTAGTGACCAAAAAAAGAAAAAGTTCCTTGTCAGTGGTCTTATCAGGATGTTCTTAGGAATAATTGAAAATCACTCACAATTCAAGGATTATTGATAATTGATTGGTTGTGATTTGGTTTTAAAAATACTTGAAGACTTTAACCTGTCTCTGCAATTATTAAGCTTAACACTTTCTGTATAGGAAGTGAGAGAGGAGACTAGAGCTCCAGGTGAATTCTGAGTTTCAAAGGTTTTACTGGATGTTGAATTTATTTATAAAACCTTTAAGTCACTTTCAATAACTCCTTGCCAGTTTCACAATTGCCTTTTTAGCTTGGAAAAAAAAATGCAAACTGTTTTGGTCAATGACTTTCCCATCCAGTTAAGTTTCTTATCCCTTTCCTGGTTTCTAAACCTTCTTGGAGTCTTATTAATGATTGTCAATCTTGGTGACATATTAGAGTTTTGGAGATGGGTCCTGGGCATCTAAATTTTATGCTAACATGCAGTTCTGTTTGAGAACCACTGGTCTCTAAGTAGTTGGTGTTACAGAAATGAAACCAAATGATAGGTTGCTTATAGGACCTGTAGGCATCAGGTCTTAGAACTCCAGCAAGAGAGTTTCTTCTTGGCTTGGAAAGACTTTTCTACCTGGCTCACCTCTGCATGTATTCCTGTCATTTCTCCAGAGCCCTTGAAAGTATTTAAATTCCAAAACCTATGTAAGCAGTGAGTGATTCCTACACTTAGCAAAAAAAGCAGGTATTATCTGTACAAGATCATTTTTATTGCAGGTCAAATCCTCTAGAGTCTGGTCTCCTTGATAGCTGGGACCTTTGAGGGGGAGGGAGAGGCCTTCAGTGCCTGGCACCCAAAACTTGATGTCTGTTTGGCCTTCTGTAAATATCAGTTATTATTTTAATCTTGATTTCTAATTGGGAAATTAGATTCCTTATCAGCTTTTTCTCCTGTAGAATCCAAGCTTGTCCTAAATTTATATTTTGGTCAAGGGAGAAGGAAGGAAATTTCTTCAGGTGCAGATGGGAGCGATGTCACGGTGGATGTAGGTTTCAGGTGAATGCAATTCATGGTGTCAGAGCTGCCCTTTAAAGAAAAAAAAAATTTTTTTGGCAGGTGGGGGTGGATGGGTTAGGGACAGTGGGGTGGGGGTGGGGGGACACAGGGGGGACACAAATGGGAACAGATCTGTATTAATATTCAGGCTGAGTCCCACGCTTATGTCAGTGTTTGTAGGTGGTGGTATTACATGTAGTATAGGGTGATGGGAGTTGTGCACACTCTCATTTTTCACTTTAATTGCTTGCCTGAAAAGATCCTGACAGCTTCAAAGGTTACTGCTGGTTGTATTGTTCATAACTCAGAAGGAATCTGCATGTGCAATTTGCTTCATTATTGCCCACTAATAACCAATTCTGGAGGAAGTCCCAAAGCCACCAAAGGAGCTATAATTTGACATGATGGTTTCCTCTTCCTCTTTCTTCCATTCTTTATTCCGGTTTAAGAGTGAGCCACAGATGTTGTGTTGATGCAGGTATGATTTTACTCTGATTTTCTTTCCATGGGTTTTAGATGATAAATTCTTAAAGATTTTTTTTTTTTTAGATTAAAAAAAACGGGGGGGGGGGCAAGACAAAAAGTATTTAAAGTTTCAGATTAGAACTTCAGGTCCAACAAAACAAATCAGCATTCCAGTTATTTTGTGTTCTGGTTGCTTTGGTTTGGCTGCACAGGACTCATTAAAACCCTTACACATGGGCTCCTGGGTGGCTCTGTGGGTTAAAGCCTCTGCCTTCAGCTCAGGTCGTGATCTCAGGCTCCTGGGATCGAGGCCTGCATCGGGCTCTCTGCACGGCAGAGAACGTCCTTCTTCCTCTCTCTCTGCCTCTCTGCCTGCTTGTGATCTTTCTCTCTATATATCAAATAAATAAATAAAATATTAAAGAAAAAACCCTTACACATAAATGGGTTCAGTGAAAGAGTATATTTCTCTCAGTTTCAAGCCATCTGGAGAGGCAGTCAGTCCAGGAGTGGTATGGGGCTTCCCAGGATCAGGGATCCAGACTTCTAATGTGTTGCTCCGCCATGTTGGATTTCCATTCCCAAGAATATCTCCAATCCAGAGTAGCTGCGGGAGCTCCACTTATTCTTCCAGCCAGCACAAGGGAAAATTACCCCCAAAGGAAGGTGCATGCTTTTCAGGAGGCTTCTCAGAAGCCCTACATCTTATTGGTGGGGACTTAGTCACATGGCTGCACCTGGCATGCCCGGAAAGGTGGACTTCTACCAGACAGCGATGTGCCTAATCACTGTGGGTGAAGAACAGAAAAGGACGATTGGATGAACAGCCAGCAGTTTTTGCCACCCTGTGTGAATGATGAGTTCTTAGGCTTTCTCTGCATCATTCTGCCTCTGACTGCAAAATGGAAAGAATCTGTAACAGGTCAGAATTTAATTGCAAAACACTTCATGGGCTGAAGAATTGAGTAGTAGCTACATCTAACACTGCTCATTTCAGCCCTGGGGAACAGTACTATCTTTACCAACATTTTTTTTTTAAAGATTTTATTTATTTGACAGAGACACAGCAAGAGAGGGAACACAGCAGGGGAGTGAGAGAGGGAGAAGCAGGCTTTTTGCCAAGCAGGGAGCCGGATGCGGAGCTGGGTCCCAGGATGCTGGGATCATCACCAGAGCCGAAGGCACACAGTTAATGACTGAGCCCTTTTACCAACATTTTCTTAAAAATATTTATTTGAGGAGCACAAGCTGGGGGAGGGCCAAAAGGAGAGGGAGAGAATCTCGAACATACCCCCTGCCCAGCATGGAGCCAGATGTGGGCTCGATCTCACCACACGGAGATCATGACCTGGGCTGAAAGCAAGAGTTGGACATTGGACCAACTGAGCCAGTCAGGCGCCCCACACCTTTATCAACATGTTACAGATGAAGAAAACCAGGACTTGAGGAGGTTCTACGGCTAGTATTGAACTGAGGCCGTTTGACTCATGTGGGATCGCACTGTAAGTCCTAAGCAATACCAAGAAGCGGGAGAAGGGCTTCCAGTGAGAGGGTAACCATGAGAGGTGGCCTTAGAGACTCAGGTACCAGATCCTGCAGAATACTGAACCCCGGGCCCTTTGTGACCCCATACCCCCAACCCCTGCTACACTTTCCTGTGAAGTTTACCAGTTACCCAGTTTCTCGTGCAGTTCAACCTCTGGCTTTTCTTCACACTGGGTAGGATTTCTTTGTCCCTGGTAGGTCCTCCGTCATTACTTACTGATTAGTTGGCTGAGTGATCTGATAACCAGGTTTTTAGTCAGAGTTGGGTTTCTACTGAATATCATTGCTCTGGCTCGAGGGCCTGCTGGAATGTGTGGCTGCATGATGGGATGCTTAGCACTCAGTCTCTGTGTGTATCATGACTCCTTTATCTCTCCTGCTTTGAGGCCCAGGTTTCTCGGTTCTGCAAAATGTCTCCCCACACATCAGAAGCAGACCTCCCTTTCCTGTCTGTCAAACCCTTTTCACTTTCTAGTTACTTCCTTACGTCTGATAATCAGGCATTCAGATCTGTAACAGAAAAATTACGTCTTTCCATGTATACTTTCACCAGATTTTCAATTTCTATCTTCTCCTTTCTCCTCAGTTTCCCCCCACCACCACTGGAGATTGTTCTAAAACTCCAGACCTATTGGTTGACACCTTCAGCCGCTCGCCATCGTCTACAGCAGTAAGTCTGAACTCTGCTGAGCATTTCAAACCTTCCAGGATGTGGGCCCAGTCTGAACTGCAAGACTTTCTCAGAGTTCCAGCCATGCTGGATGTCAAGCCTGTCTCTGCTTCTGCTCAGACTGTTTCCTATTTCGACTCACCATTTTCTTGCCTTTCCTGACTAGAGATTTAGTTCAAAGCTCATATAAAATTTTTATTTCAAGAGGTTTCTCTGATTCTTAGAGAATCATGTTTTGTTTCTACAGAGATTAGTAGGATTTTCTCTATCGACAGACATCAGTCTGTCTTGGATGATTACTAACTGCGAATTGTGTCGTTTTTCTTGCTCACTTTGTGGACCTACTGACTTAGAATTTCCCTTGAGCAACTAGCAAATGGCAATTCAGTATGTCTTTCTTGAAACGGATTCCATTTCTTTGTTTCCATAAAGAAAGAGTTCTTCTCTAAGTCCAAACAACCTCTTGTTTTTCCCTTGCACATTCCTAACAGTCTTTTGGCCTCCTGATTCAGACAACAGAAAATAACAAAAATTCCCATCTACTGGCCATTTAGGCACAACAGCTCCATTTCTCCTACCGTTCATGTTGCTTGAAAGCAGGATTTCTCCATGTTGGCACTGTTGACCTTTCAGGCCAGATGGTTCTTTGTTGGGGGGTGGAAGGGAAGGAGGGGTGCTGTTCCGTGTGCCCATTGTAGGACATCTAAGCGGCATCCCTGGCTTGTACCCACTAGATACCAGG
Source organism: Spilogale gracilis (assembly GCA_004023965.1). Taxonomy (NCBI): domain Eukaryota; kingdom Metazoa; phylum Chordata; class Mammalia; order Carnivora; family Mephitidae; genus Spilogale; species Spilogale gracilis. Next base: position 42,967 of record PITA01003952.1, read on the forward strand.
AGCAGCCCCACTCCCACCCCTCTTGTCTCCAGACATTGCCCAACATCCCTGGGATGGGGAGGGTGTAAAATTGCCACAGTTCAGAACCACTGTTTGAAAGTTCCTCCATAAATATTGTGTAACTAACGAATATCGGCCCTACTGCCTTTCCATTGTCCCTACAGACTTCTCACCTGTGCTTTCTGCTTCAAACTTAATGCCATTTTTAGATTCCCTAACCTTACCTGTGAAGGACTCCTCCTGCCTCCGTTTAAAACCCAACTCCGTTCCCATTCATCAGTAAACCCTTCCCAAATTAACCCTATGTGCACCCCCGTTCTAATTTTGCATCATTTTGTTGCCCTCTGAACATCTGCAGGTATATCTTTCACATAACTACCTCTGCATCCTGGTATGGTCATTTTACATGGGTCTGTTTCCCTCTCTTGCCTGTCTGACCTTGTTAGTCAAATGATCTGAGCTGGGTGCTTATCTTTGCGTTGTTCGTGTTGTGTGTGTCCGGGGTGTGCATTTATGTGCTCAGCATACATCCGAATGCACAGTGATTATTTACAGAGCACTGGGCTTATGATGTATGGCGTCTAAGGACGGGTCCCCTAAGGAGCGTCTGTTTTGATGGGCTGTTTAAACAGATTTGCAAATATGTACAGCACAGCAGATGGCAGAAGTAAGATATGGGCCGATGCCTTGGAGGATGGGTAGGATTTCCTTTGGCAAACAATTTCAAGCAAAAGGAATGGAGGTGTCTTTGCATAAACAGATCCCTCCCATCCTTGAAGAGAGGACTTCCGAGCCTCTTCCTCCCTGCCTTTTCTTTTGTCCCCAGCCTTACCCACCAGCAGCTATCTTCTCTTCTGAATGCCGGCTTATTAAAGGCCCTTCCATTGGCCAGGAGTGACATAGACACTCCTTTGTGCTCTTCTGTGTGGCACGCTACTTGGATACATCACGAGGTTCATTCCTGGGGAATAGACATGTAGGTTTATGTGTATACACACACCTGCATGAAGGATTAAATGGGACCAAGTTTTGGCCTTACTCCTGTTTGAAAGAATTTTATTATGTAATCCTCGCACCCCAGTCTCCAGGGCTGCTGTGTACAGAGGGACGGGTTGTGCACTTCACAAGCATACCTGGTGGCCACGATGGTCTCTGGCCAGTGCCCTTGTCCCAGGTAACAAGGTGAGAGCGTGGGTGGATGAATAATACTCTGTCACCATCAGAGTAGTGTCCTAGATGTCAGGCCTATACATCTCCTACTTAAGGAAAAGTAGCTATTATTCTTGGGGGTCTTTAGTGACCTCAGGAATTTGATGGGTTGGTGAAGTTAGAAAGCCTCCTAGTCAGAACTGTGTCTTTCTAATAACTTGAACCCTCAGTCCTTGCCCAAAACTGGGAAACCTGCAACATGTCAGGTTTGTGTATGAATCGTTCTCCTAGAGCATTGTCCAAATGGTTGAATAATGTTTATTCACTCATTTCTAGGGGAAGACTCTGACTACATGTGAACACGAATGCTTTTTTTAATAGGTGGTGTTATTGTGCTCTACAGTGTCCCGACTTTTGGCTATTTAACTCATAAAGTTTACAGCAACACTTAAGTGCATCTGGATTTCACATTGAATTTTGGGAAGGCAAGAATCTCACTGTAATTTCCACTGACTGCCCTGTAATGGAAATTATGGCTTGGGAAAAGTTTCAAATGACTTGTCTATAAACTAAGGAAAAGTTGACCCATTCAAAGGCTGGTTATGTGCAATTGTAGGTTTGTGTTTTGGTTCTTTTGTTTGTTTGTTTGTTTGTTTTTGAAAGGACCATTTCCAACAAGAAATATTTATTTCAGCACCTGAAGTAAACTAGCTGTGAATTAAGAGTTTGTCTTTGCAAATTGTTGGTTCGTCAAATTCCGTCTCAAAAGTGGAGCAAACATTGAAATAGGACGATGCCAGGCTTTTAAGAAAGCCAGAAGGATCACGTGTGTGGAGCCCAGTGTGAGAACTGGATAGTAGCAATGAGTTGACTTCAGAGGATGAACAGCCTTTTGAAAGGTCAGAATGCTGGCCTCCTGGGACTCAGGATGCTGGTCTTCTGGTCCTAGCCCTGCCACTAACTGGGTTTATGCGAGCAGCCATTGTCACTTGACCTCCCAAGCCTGTTGCTGTGTCCTGTGTCCCTCCCCCACCATTATTACCAAGTATCCCATTCATCCTCACGACTTTCCGTCAGGTGTCTGATGAGCTTTCTTTGACTGTTCTTGGCTCCTGTTTATAACCGAGACAATAAACGGCTGATGGGAAGCTCTGGATGAAGGCGTGGATGAGGCTTGTTGACCATGGACTTAACTGTGAGGAGAACATTTGATCAGGGAACTGCCAGATGTCAGCGTCATGTGATGTCTTTTCTGCACCCACATAATCAGAGGAATCCTCTAACTGCTGGTGTTCTTGGAAGCAACTGTAGTAGGCATATTTCTACTTTTATCCCCTTTTCAGCCCTGGTCTCTCCCTTTTCCCCCTCTGCTGTGTTTGGTTTCCTGGTTCAGTGTCTCTGGCTAATCAGCTGTTTCAACAATCTTCTGGTTCTCTGCTCTGAACTTGCCCTCCACCTCCCCTGGCTTGGAGGTAGCCAGAGCCTCTCGGGGCCTCCACAGTGGGGTTGCCTCCCAGCTCCCAGGTCCCTCCAGCTGCAACCACTCGAAGGGGTAGCTGCTCCTACTCTCTGGTCATTTTCCACTCCCACAGCACAGTTCCATCTTCCAGAAGCCTGGCTGAAATCACAGGTCTGCTGACATTGCCCCTTCTTCTATCCCTGAGGAGTTTTCTCTTTATTTCTACTCTTGTGGGGCCTAGGATGGTGACAGCAACCAATGCCTTTGATCCATTTGCCATGTTCGACCAGAAGTTCCCCTTCCTGATCTGGTGAGCATATACGTTCCGTAAGGGTGCATTCTCCTCCATGTGAGGCACTGAGTGGAGCGCCGGGAGGTGAGGGAACGTGAGACAGTTCTTCACCTCTGAGAAGCGTGGAAGGGGGATAGCTGTACCCAGAGGATTCCTCTGTGGGGAGCTAAATAAAGGGAGGGCCCTGGCAGTGCCAGGTGCAGAGAAGGGACGTGGTGGATGCAGCCAGGGGTGTTGGGGAAGGCCACACTGAGTAAACTAACAGTCTGTGGTTTTTGGAGTTCAGCTATTAGGAGAAGACTGAGAACAGACTGTGCCCATTAATTATTACAAAGTGAGTCCAAAGAAAAGTGGTGTATCCAGCCCGGATCTTCAAAACCCTCCATCTGACTGGGTGGGCCTTTGCCTGTCCAGGGTCTCCCAGCGCTGCCAGTTGCCCACCCACGCCCTCTCCCCTCCTACTGCTGCTGTACACACTGAGGAAAGAGCCCGGCCCCGGGAGGACACAGAGTTCGAAGGCGGCCTTCTTGGGTGGGGTGGGGTGGGGGAGAGGATATCCCCTCTTCTCCAACTGCTGCCTCTCAGCCTGCAAACAGCTTATTGCTAATAGAGGCCTTGTTAGTCTTGTTGAGATGTAGGACAGCTGGTTTTCACTTTCTTAAATTTATAAGTAATTCAGGCCTATAAAATCCTAACAGTGTAGGCTAGATAAGGCATAGCCAAAGCCCACGAGCTTATTGATTTGCCTCAGTTAACCCAGCA
>PITA01003952.1:46728-130732 GCA_004023965.1 Spilogale gracilis
CTCAAGCCCTTTGTCATTCAGTTGCATCTGTAAAGCATGAGTCCGTAGGACTCTGTCTTCCATTTGGTACCTGTGTCTAGCCCTTACCGCACAACTGAGCATCCAGGCTCTTCGCCTGGGGGAGCAATGCCAGAAGAGACATGTTGCTCCATTTTAGAAGCTGTTTTAGAAACTGAAGCAAGCTGATAGGTTTTTATCACTGGAGTATTGATAAATCTTCACATTTGGATTCTCTCAGCCTTTGGTCCCCTTGAAATCTGTGAGCCTGCAAGAGGTGGCATGAGGCAGAAAACCAGAATTTCTCTGTGCTTTTTTTGGCTGTACCCTGCCCTGCCGAAAAAGTCTGGATCTGTCTTCTTCTCACTTCTTAGTGCTATAAAAAGCCATGGAGTGCGGTTCCTTGTGGCCACAGACAAGCACATGATAGAGAGGCTTGCCGCCTTGTGAGTGGCCAGCCTGAGGAACATCCTGCGGCCGTGAAAACAGTCAAGTGTTCTTGTCCCACAGACCATTGGCTGAGGCGGATTCTGTCTCTGGGCCTGGGTAGCTGATGTTCCAGTTTCAGGATTTTTATCGGCCCCGTTAGACAAACAAGCGAGAGAGCTGTCTGGGAGACGGTGGGCTCTAGCCATTGCCTTCAGATCCCATTTCTTCCTGTAGCAGCTCATCCTGTGCAGAACGTTTCTCTGTGGTGTGGCATGTGGTAGAAGGAAATTCTTCTTGTGGAATTCAGTAATCTCCAGTGGCTAGTGTTGCTCTCTCCAGCTCACTCTGACCATGGACGCTCCGTGTTCCTGAGGAGCACGTTGTCATCCCGCTGTGAAAATCCTCATCTCTCGTTGCTCTAATCCTTTCCTGTAGAGAGTTTCTAGCTGCAGGCACTCCCTTTTCTGTCAGGGAGGGAGAAATAATAAAGGCGGCTATTCTACTTGTACTGAATGGGAAGTGCTCAACTGCGTGATTAAATCCATGAAATGGTGAGTCACACTCATGGCACACCCGTCAGCCAGGAAGTGAGTGACAGGGCTGACGCGACCAGCCGCTGATGCTGTCCCTCTGGTAGCACTTGCCTAGATCTCTCCTGGTTTGTGAGCACCAAGTGTCTGATTGCATGTTTAAGAACTTGAAGCTTTGGTGAATGTTCTCAAGGTTACCTGAGGAAACATTTAATCTGAAAAAGATGTTGAAAGTCTGGTGGACATCTGTCTGGAAGTCCTGCTCTCTTGTGGTTGCCAGAGTCGACATTCTAGAAAAAAAGAATCTTGCTTGAGGTGCTGCCAGAGGTCTTTTTGTCAGGGAGAGGCTGGCATTTGGAAGCTTCTGAAAGTCCATTTCAGCACTGATCATTTGAGGGTATGTGAGCGTTAAGTCTAGCATAGGTTTTAGAAGGTGGTGAAACAAAGGAAGAGAACACTATTTCAATACCTTGCTTTGTGGCTAGAATGCAAACATGGTGAAAAATCACAGGGTGTAATTTGTGTGAAGGTCAGTGGCCAACACCATTCATTTGAGCACCAGAGAACTAAAGGATTTTATAGAAGGTACTTCTTCCCCTTCCCCAAAGAGGTATTGGAGAGTGAAGAGGAAAAGAATACTATAAATGTGCATTTATGTGTATACCTCCTCACAAACCTGATAAAAGAAAAGTCAAGGTGGCTTAGAGAAGCAGTATTTAAAATATTTAAAGTATATAAAATAGTTGAGAACTTCTATAACTTGGAAATAAAGGAAAGCTTCTGAGGATGGGTTGTGGGAAAATAGACTGAGCCTCAATAACAAGACTAAAGGCAGCAGTGGAAGATATAAAAATGTTTATTGGCCTCCTAACTCTTCTCCTTGAAACACATACTTTAGACTTGGAATGGTGCTCTTTTCTTTCAAAATAATACACCTTATGTAATCATGTGCCTGATGGCTCTGAAGGAATGGGTTTTAGTGAATCAGGTTCAGGCTCTTGTCTCAGAAGCTAAACGCCGCCATCATCATGTGCTCCACGTGAGGTCAAAGTGTCTTGCGATCGTTGGAGAAGGTGTCCACATAGACTTTTGCAATCATTGTCTTATTCTTTCTTAGCTTCCTCTTCATTCTGATGGGTTTTGTTTCCAATTTCTTGTTTCTTACCTCGTTAATCACCTACAGAGACCTTGCAGGATTGGTCTGCCAGTCTCCATTTGCACACATGACTTGCCCGGCATTTCGATGCACCATTTTGGGGATAAAACACCTTTCCTGGTGAGCCTTGTTCTGCTGACTCCTCTCTAGTGAACACTGGGCACAAAGTATTCCTCAGAAACAGATGTGCTGTGGGGTCAAACGTAGATGAGAGTAAGGAAAGGTTGTATTTGAAAACTAAGCTTCCCTTGAAGAGTGGTTCCTTGTATGTAGAGAACCATGGGTTGTATCTGTAGGCTAGGGATCTGCAAACAGCCTCTGTTGCATATGTAATTGCTGTAGGAGGGAGAGGAAATGCTGAGTTACTGATCTGTTCTCACTCACGCTGCCAAAACCTTGAGACCCGACTTGATGGAGCCATTCAGAGAATCTTTGTCTCTTGTTTTCAGAATTTGGCTTTCAAAGACCTGCAATGGCAAAGACCCAGGAAGCAGGATTTCTGAAGAGTAGGTCTCTGAAAGTCTTGGCGTAGGAAAGACCACAAGGTGAACATGAGATTCTGAACTTTAACACCAAGAATAAAATCGTCACTACCGCCTAGTTTTAGTTTGGGAGTCAAAAGCATTGTAAATTGATTTCTTTGTGCTATCCTTTTTGCCACCCGTGCTCTCTGCCACTGTGCCTGCCCCCCACCCCCCTCACCTGTTAATGTGCTTTGGAGCGAGTGTATCTTACACGGACCACGTGCAGTAGACACTTCCTGTACAAAGGTGCTTGAAACAACATCTGTCATGACATCAAAGAAGGTGTTATTGCCAAGTGCAGCTGGAAGAGTTCTAATAATGAGATGGTTTTCAGTGAGGCTATAATGAAAAGAAATCTGTGTGAAATGTCTGAGGCTTTTTCTAGGAAAATGAAAACGTGTGCAGCTCTCCCCCTTTATAGTCTTATTATATAAACACCGCTTTTGCGTGTGTTGAGTGCAAGCGTTGCCCCAGGTGAGAAGCTTGAGAATGCATTTCTAGTTGGGCAAAGTGCATTTTGTGTGTGTGCCATATAAGAGAGGCCCCTTCACGGAAGGTTGCTATGGTGAAGCCCCTCTGATGAATGTGGTATTTGTGGATTCTGAACCAGCATGAGAACTCCTGATTGAGAGTCTAGAAAAAGTTATAATAAACAATAAACACATTATACAATTAAAAAGGAGAAGAGCTGCTCTCCAGAATGTGAATCCAAACCCAGAAAAGTGTTCAGTGAGCAAGAACAATACTCAGTTGGTTTTCAAATTGATGGAGCTTTCCAACGGCAACTAATTTGTTCCAGCATTCAAGTGAGCATAATTAACAGAGACTTTCTTTCTTAGGCCGATTACCCTCCAAAAACCATGCCAACATTGTAACTGTAAGCAGTGAAAACCAATATTTATGAGGGGGATTGTGTAAGAGTTTGTGTGACAGATGGACATTCTATCACTGTTGATGTTTGGAATTCCCTTGAAAAGTAATGTAATATCTTGTTATTTATGAATGAATGAACAAATGATGGTGCTTTGCTGCCTGGGTTTTCTTTAAAAAGGGGAATGTTAAATCTTTTTCTCTGTTTAGCCCCCATTTCTTTTTGTTAGGCACCCTCGTATATTCTGATGCAAAAGCTGAAAAATTATAATTGTGCTTTTATTACAGATACGGATCCACGTGTTTTAGAAAAACAAGAATTACAGCAGCCGACCTATGTTGCCCTCAGTTACATAAATAGGTAAGCCGGTCTCGGAATTTATAGCAACCTCGTATCTGCCACATGCTTATATTTTGAATGTATCTTTTTAACAGAGTAGAAAAAAATTGTTTGCTGTCTTAAAATATTTACTGGAGATCATTTAACATCCACCTCTATACAGAATTTTCTCGTTTCTCTATTGCAGAGATGTGGGATTGTAGTTCTCTGTGCATATGACTTGAAAACATGACTGATTTATAAGCTCATTCTGCAAGTATTTTGTATGCAGAGTTAGAATATGCTCTTTTGACTTCATAAGGCAGTTTGAGAGATTAATGGGTTTATGTTTGAGTGAAACTTTTAAATCCTGGGGTGCAGAAGACTATGAATTCAGAAAGTGTTGGAATATCAGAATATATCAGGATATAACAAACTGAAATAATTTAATATCAGAAAGTTACTTAATAGCAGCTCATATTTAGTAAAAAACATTCTTAGCAACTGACCCCATCTGTGCAGAGTAACCTGAGTTTTTACTGAAACTGAACGTGTGAGCATGACTTGAGGGAACACTTAGAACTTGATCTGTCAGGTCTGAAAGAGGAGTTGGTGTTTCAGCCAACTTAATTAAGGAGACCGTGATTTCTGGAGACAACTTAAAATCAACTCATGTTAAGAAAACACACACCCTCAAAGAAAAAAACGCAAAGCAAAAGCAAGACTGGCTTGTAATGAGAATGAAAAACTCTGCTCATAATTCAGTGCATGCGTTTCTATCAACTGTCCCTTTTTTAATAAGAGGCGAAGAAGGGTTTCGTCTCTTGATACCAGAACTGAGGTTCAGGGTCTGAAGTAGAAAACTGGGAATGAATTATCTGTACTGTTCCATTTCAAGGCATTTTGGGGGAAAACTTAGTTAAATCTTTGGAGAGCTTTGAGGTGGAGTTGCCTTGTTTCACTTTAGTTCTTTTATAAAGCAGGCTTTTTAAATGATTTATTAACATAAACCTCAGTATGCATATTGACTCTGGATTTCCTGCTTACCGGCCTTGCCTGCAAGCGAGGGGAAGTATTACAGGGACTCAGTGCCCATCATTTGAAAATACTTTAGGACATCTTCAAAAGCGCTTCCGATGCAAATGAAGGTGTATGTGCTTACCTGGATTTCTCACAAAATAATGATTAACATGGGTTTTGAGAAGTCCTTAATGATACAAAAAAATTATGTGTATGTGATATGTTAATTAGCCTACTAATATTGGACAAGAGGATCAGTAGGCTTATAGATTAACTGTGGCATTGAATAGGACGTTTTAGTAGTGCAGCTGGTGCGCTTTGGGTGAAGTGTCCCCTCTGTGTATACAGATTCCTATAATACCAGCCGTTTTGTAGTAAGAGTCTGAGATTTTTCACGTTCGGTCGTCTTCATGTTGTGAGGCGCTGGCAGCAGGGCTTCTGCTCACCACGGAAATCTGCCGGGTGTGACTTGGGACTGCAAAAGAAGATGAAGAATAGGGACGAGGGCCACACAAAAACCACCAGAGCACTTGAATCAAGGACAGTTGAGCGCAGTAGGATAAGCCTGAATCCCAGAGAACCTTGGCATAGGAAAAACAACATGAACATAGAATTCCAGGCCCAGATGACACAGAGTAGACCTATGAGGGCATGGGTCGGCTTGCTGCTGATCTTCAGATGAAGAGAAGGTTTGCACCTGGAGAGTTGCCCAGGTTACTAACAACCTTTCTCACTTAAGATCCCTTTGTGGACAGTGTCACATTGGTAACGTAGTACTTAACACATGATAGGCACTTGGTATTTGTAGGTGATGGATAAACACCTAGTAAATAAGAGGGCTGAGCCATGTCTGGCTCTGAGGAGGAAGCCAAATCTGGCCACAGGGAGAGATAGGCTAAAAGGAGTCTGAGGGCCCTTAGACATAGAAGGGAAATGTTGAAATTCACATGAAGCCCGTACAAGATTCAAGAAGAGAGTAATAAGGGCTAGGGAACTGGAGAGAAGGTCAGCTTTACAGTAATATCCTGATCACAGCAGAAAAGAGTACTATTAAAAAAAAATAAAGTTGAACAAATAAAAGATTTCTTTTTTGTCCAACCTCAAGGGGAAGTAGTGTAATTTTTCTGAGCAGTGAAGATGAAAAAAGAATATTTCTCTGGTCATATATCTGTTTATACAACTCTAATATACTTTTGGACATCTCAAAATTGAGATGAAACTTGCTTGGGGAAAAACATTGCCAAACACTGAAAGCAACAGAGTTTGGGTCCTTAAAATGGAGCTAGCTTTTGGAGTCTAAAAAGAAAAGAACTGAGTGGAAATTGGAGCCTCTGTTTATACCTATCTTAAATTGCTTTACTGTCTTGAACTCTGTGTTGGACAAACTTTTAAGTCCTTGAAAAGCAGGTCAGTTACAATACCTGAGCAAATTTTAAAATACAGATAGTTTAATGAGAACGATAGAGACTGAATGAATTAGTGAGGTTTGTGGGAACAGTTTGGGGTAGGGGAGATGGATATGAACTTTAAGGATAGGAAGCTCTGTTAATTTTGTGATGTAAGGAACAATGATATGTCCATGTAATGGGAGATTTAATTACTGAGTCTGTATAATATTCATATACCTGGGAAGTATAAAGGTCAAGAACAAAGGCTACAAGATTTTGAATGAGAGAGAATATAGAAGAAATAATAGGGGTGCCTGGGTGACTTAGTCGGTTGAGCTTCTGCCTTCAGCTCAGGTCCTGGGGGTCCTGAGATCGAGTCCCACGTCAGGCTCTGTGTTCAGCTGGCAGTCTGCTGCTCTCCCTGCTCATGCTCTGTCTCTTATTTCAGTCTTCACAACAGCCATATGAACAGTGCTATTGTGATCTCCACTGTACAAGTGGATGCAGAATTGCTTGATTTGTCCCAGGTCCCCAGGTGTCATGCAGGGGATTATTGGGTTCAAACCTACATAATTAGGCTCCAGAATCTCGGTTCCTAATCACTGTACAGCCTGATTTGTTGGGATACCAGAGAGTGACAGACTAGTTTAGAAAAGAGGAAAAATTGGAAAACTAATCTTAGAAAGATATGGTAGGACAGCTAGGCAGAGGGGACACAAAGAGACCTAAAGATCAGAGTATATTGCCATGCTGTAGGTAACTGGAAGGTAGTGACCTAATAAAATAAAAACAGTAGGTGGGAGACAGCAGGAGCTAAGCCGGCCTTGAGAGAGGTGATCAGTAACTCCTAAATGATACATTGCTGCTGGGAAAACAAGTTGAGTGTGGCAGGCGTGTCCTGGTGCAGCAGCCCTCCACTGTCCTGGGGAGGGGCATCCTCCTGTCGCCAGAGGAAAGGGTGGAGTCACGCGCTTGGGGCAGAAACTGGCTTCCACTCCAATGGGCAAGTGATGGGTGAGCTGCAGGGTGAAGTCTGGTGAGTCTCCATAAAAAGGCTGATGAGAAACACTAGCCTGTACTTCAGGTTACTGTGACGTGGTTCAGGTGGCTGCCTGGAGAGGACCGGATAGCTTATTAGTAACTTGTGACTTCCCAAGTGGCTAACTGAGATAACCTATCTAAGTAACCTACATGGCCTCGGCTGCTAGTTGTACTATCTTTGCTACAAAATGTTTTTCTTAATTTAGAAATTTCATTTTTAACTTTAGTTTTTCAAATATGTATATCATTTTGGGGGTAAGCTGTAAAGGCATTTCCTTCCTCCGCACAAAAAAAAAAAAAAAACAAAAAACTGTTACCTTTCTTGCAGTCAATTCCTTGTCATTTACTACCTAATAAAGACTTCATATTTTCTCATACCTGAGCTACCGCTGTACTCGATTTCTCTTTGTAAGACGATGCACTGCCTCAGTAGGGAAGTTGGACCGCCTCCGAAAATGGATTTTTAGTTAGCTTCGTGTTTGCTATTAAATAGCAAATTCTAAAATGGGTTTCCTGGTACAGCAATTCCAAGGGGTATTTTCTTGTGTCTGGGTCTGTCTCACACACACCTCATTTACTCACAAATGATTCTGAGCTCAATTAAGTTTGGGAAATTCTGAGTTAAATAAAACGGGTTTCTTTACTGTGGCATTTATCAGGTCTTTTCCTCTGCTGCTATGCATTTTAAGTCTCCAAGAGAGGGGAGGGACCTGATAGGGTCCTGATCCCAGAGCACTTTTTCTTGAAGCATCTGATGGGACTAGTTCTGTGTATACCAGCAGGTGGTGGTTCACTTGTATCCTCAACTTCCCCAAGGATTACTAAAGCCTTTTGTTCAGGAAAGCTTTCTATTATTCTGATTCAAAATTCAAAATACTTTTTTCCTCACAGTCAGCTGGGACAAAGGAGAAAATTGTGCCTTTATATGATAACTCAGTCAACTTGTCTTGTACTTCTTTTATTTGTTTATTTGAGAGTGAGGTGGGGAGGAGCAAGGGGAAGAGGGAAAGAGGACCCTGAGATCTTGACCTGAGCTGAAGACAGGCATTTAACCAACTGAGCCACCCAGGTGCCCCTTCTTGCCTCTTTTAACAGTGATCCCTCAGGGCACCTGGGAGACTCAGTTGGTTAGGCGTCTGCTCAGGTCATGATCCCAGGGTCCTGCTCCGCAGGGAGTCTGTTTCCTCTCTCCCTCTGCCCCTCCCCCTGCTTGTGCTCTCTCTCACTCTTGCACTTTCACTCTCAAATCAATAAAGTCTTAAAAAAAAAAAGATCCTTTTACTTCTCACGGCCTTCCCAGATACCTCATTTGGCTTCTGTGAAACATACATTTTCTCACTTAGAAACTCTCACAATTTATTCCCCCCGTCTCCAGTGTAATTCTCAGAATTCTCTCTGTGAGAGAGAGAACAGTGCAGTGGTTATAAGTTGGGAGGAGTGGGGCATCTGGTAGGGTCAGTCAGTGGAGCATGTGACCCTTGATCTTGTGGATGTAAGTGCAAGCCCCACATTGGGTGTAGATATTACCTAAAAATCTTAAAAATAACAATAATCATATGGGAGGAGTCAGACTACTTAGGTTTGAGTCTTATCTCTGCCATTCATGACCTTTGTGAGCAAGTTGACAAATCTCAGCCTCTGTTTGCTCCTCTCTAATGACACTTTCCTCATTTTGAGTGTTAATTCATGCATGCAAAGCATCTGCAGTTGTGTCTGTGACTGGTGTTTTATAGGGTATAGGTCTTTGAATTATTTTTTTATATTCTCACGCAAGTCACCCTTTTCTCTATCAAGTCAATAATTATTTTTTAATTAATTTTTTTAAGACAGTAATTAGACGAGCAACTGCAGAGAGGAAACGTTGCTTCGGAGTGGGGCCAGAACAGCTCCCAGCAGGAAACAAGCTCCGTAGGGTAGGGGCATTTTTGCTTCGGAGTGGGGCCAGAACAGCTCCCAGCAGGAAACAAGCTCCGTAGGGTAGGGGCATTTTTGGTCTCCCATAGCTGTGTCCCCAATCCCTAGAACAGTGTCTGGCATGTGGCAGACTCTCAATATTTACTGAATGAATGAATGAATGAATGTATTGTGAATTTATGTCAGAGTCAAAGAGATTGAAGAATTGGATGATTCCAGGAACTCTAGGCATGCTTCTGTGAGAAATCAGGAGCCTCTGGTATTCACTTGCATTGAGAGGGCTACGTGATAAAAGGGAATATTGTATTTTTAATCAGCATTTGTATGGAATGCCGAACTATTAAGATCTATTAAGCGGTGGCTATCACTAATTTCCTACCATAAACAACTGGACAAATTTATGAAATAAAGGTTTATAGGCTCTAGATAATCAGCAGTAAGAGAAATGTCCCTAAGAGAAAGGAAACATGAGGTGAGTTCTCTGATCACGGGCTCACTCACTCTGAGGACCATTTCCTTACTGCAAGAGTACGTTTGGTTAGAACCTAAGCATGGCACAGCAGTCCCACCAGGCTCAAAAGAGCTAGGTCAGTGGTGGGGTGACTAGAGATGCTAGCATCTGTAGCACAGAGGGACTGGAGGTGAGTGATCTTTGCAGAAGAGAACCACAGAAGTCTGCGTGAGGGTCCTTTGTGAGTCCGTGGCTCTGGGTGGGCTGCACATGTTATTTGGTGTAAGACTGTGAATCTCACCAAAGGGAAGCTAATACAAGGATGAGAATGAAACCATGAGAGCAGAGGTGAGATGGTGCTGGTAGGCATTGCATTCCAGCCCAGTCAGCATTGAAATGACTGGCTAACCTCCTACTCTTTTAACTGAAATATTAGAAATAAGAACTTCATCCTAAAGTGTAGCCTGCTTTAGAGTCACCTAAAACCAAGCCTCTGTACCATCTTCAGAGGAGACAAAGTTCAGTGGTGAGTTCTGACAAGTTATATATTCTTGGGAAACACTTTGGGCTTTTCACAGGTTTGCCCTAAGAAGGTATAAGTCTAGGCCTATACACGTTCAACATAATCAGCCTGAACTTGAACTGCCTGCTAGCACAAGAATCAGTCTTCATAGGAATGAATCTGGTATGACGATGTCTAATATACAGCAGGAAATTACTAGACATAAAGGGCAGGAAAATCTTATTCTTAGATAGGGAAGAGATGCAGTCAGTAGAGACCTTTCCTAACATCTGATCTGGCCCAGATGTTAGTTTTAGGAAACAGACTTGAAAGCAATCATAAATGTGTTCAAGAACTCGAAGAAAAAATACACTAAATAAGAGGTTGTTTTGAATGAAAATAAAATCAGTCTGGATTTTTTTTTTTAATCCTCCTACCAGAGTATAAACTGCTTAATGAAAGCTTTCTTCCTTTTTTCCCCACTTTTATTCCCACTCCAAAACCTCACCTAACTCCCCCAAACCATCATTTTGGCTGTTGCAGTTGGACTCATTTTTGCCAGATGATAGTTCGTCATAGCCTCATAAAAAAAGCTGTAATTAGCCAAGTATGCACTGAACTTCTATTTTATACAAATAAGACTGAAACATTTGATTTTTTTTAAATCTAAAGGCAGTAGGTTTCATTTTTGTTGTTTTTGGTTTTTTTTGTGAAACCACCTGTTTGTGGTCTCCGGAGAGCAGTCTGATTTATAGCAATACAAGACATGCTTTCCTATTATCCTCCTTTGTCACCAGATCTGAAGTTCTCTGTGCCCCAGCCCCATACTGAAGTTTGTGGCCTAATGTATGCCATAAACATGTTGCATGCTGTTAGATCTCAAACACCAGACGTTCTGCTACCATTTTCTTAACCTGTGTTTTTTATGAACATCAGTTGAAACAAAGCTGAGATGGCTGCCTGCCAGATTTTCCTTGTAATATCTCTAACCTGATTTGGCTTGCTCATTGTGTTTTGCAAAAACCATGTACTCTCAAGGGACTCTGGGAAGCTGGAAAGAACCCTTATGTGACATTTTGGCTTGCTTCAGCAGAATTAGCTTGTGCTGCTGGCATAAAACACATGGTCGGAGAGGCGAGTCTTGGCAGAACTTGGTGATATGATTTGCTTGCTAGGCTCTGGCCTCTTTCGTAACTTCTTTGTTGTCCAGTTTGCTCTTAGGACGTCAGTATTTTAAATCAGGTTGCTTATACAGCTCCCCATTAGGCCAATCTTTACGTCTTTCTTGTATCCACCGTTAGTATTTATGAGTGGTCTTTTTAAAAAAATTCTGGTATGGTTAACATACAGTATTACATTAGTTTCGGGTATACAATGTAGTGATCCAACAATCACATATAATACCCAGTGCTCATCACAAGTGCACTCTTACCCACCACCCACCTCCCCTCTGGTAACCATCAGCCCTCTATATTTATAAAGAATCTGGTTTTTGGCTTGTCCCTTGTTCATTTGTTAAATTCCACATATGAGTGAAATCATGTGGCATTTGTCTTTCTTTCATTTCACTTAGCATTATATTTTTTAGATCCATCCATGTTGGAAATGGCAAGATTTCATTCTTTTCATGGTTGAGTAATGTTCCAGTGTGTGTGTGTGTGTGTGTGTGTTCGTTCGTGTACCGTTTTATCCACTCATCTATCAGTGGACATTTGGGCTGCTTCCAGAATTTGGCTATCATAGTAATGCTGCAATAAACCTAGAGGTGTATGTTTCTTTTCAAATAGGTGTTTTCTTTTTCTTTCTTTCTTTCTTTCTTTCTTTCTTTCTTTCTTTCTTTCTTTCCTTTTTATTTTTTTGGGAGGGGGCAAATACCCAGTTGTGGAATTACTGGATCATATGGTAATTCTATTTTATATTTTTTACATATTTTACATTCATACTGTTTTCCAAATGGCTGTGCCAGTTTGCATTCCTACCAACAGTGCATGGGGTTCCTTTTTTTCTATATCCTGCCCAACCCTTGTTGTTTCTTGTATTTTTTAATTTTAGCCATTATAACAGGTGTGAGGTGATATCTCATTGTAGTTTTACTTTGGATATCCCTAATGATGAGTGATGTTGAACATCTTCTCATGTGTCTGTTGGCCATTTTTATGTCATCTTTGCAGAAATGTCTGTTCATGTATTCTCTTTTTAGTTAGATAACTCTCAGTATGTTCAACTGAGACATTTCCGTGTTGATCAGAATGTCCAGTGCTATCTCTTCTGTTCTCTCCCCGGCACTGTGTTCTCCTTGAAACCCCCAGTGTCTCAGATCTTCCTTTCTTGCCTCCACATTTGGGCTGATTGCTGGATATTAGCTTTGAATTTATCAACTTAGATTAATTCCACTGTGCCATTGACCCTGCTCACACATTATCTCCACTCTCAGCCTAAGTGCCTCTCTACACAGGCTAGCCACTGAGAGTCACTATAGGAAGGCACCTTGCAGTGTGACTCATCCCACCACAAACACAGTCTTTCTAACCTTAACTGGTCCCTCAAGACTGTCCCATAATCCTTTTTCATCCCACATTAAAGCCTTGCTAAACTTATCACCATCAGTTTCAAGTGTACCCATTATACTCAAGTTCCTAAAGGAATTCCCAATCCCCTTACCAGCAGGTGTTCTCAGTCCCAGTACCAAGAAGATAAAAAGGCTGGTCCACCTTCAGCTTCCCGTTTTGTCATCTCCAAATTTATGTGGATCTTTCATCCATATTCTCTTCATTCTTTCTCCGGCTTGTTCAAAGCCGGCACCATGCCTTATACTCTACACCCATCTCTGATCCTGGTGGCCCCCAAATCCCTCTCCTCTGGCTTCATTTAGTAACAGTACATCTATCCAGGGGTCTTCTCTATCCTAAGAATTCCCTGCCCATTTCCTTTGCCTGAATACTAAGGCATTTTCCTTGACACCGTCGGGTACTTGGCCTACCTGCATTTGATGGCATTGGCTACTTTGTTTCTGAAACCCTTTCTTCTGTTGTGCCCATTAACTTGTTCTGTCCTTGTTCTTCTACTTCTTTACACAAACAGAGGCTTCTCCCTATCTGTGTCTCTAGTATTTTGCTTTTCCGTGTATATACATTCCGTTCCATGAGTGCCTCACTGGGGAGGACTCCCTAGCCCATAACCCTAGCTTTCTTCCAGTCTTTGTTTCTAACTGCCCTCTCCTTACTGCTACATGAATGTATAGGATGGGCTCCACTCGTCCAGTGCTGGGTCCATTTTTTCACATCTGTCTCTGAAACTGATCCTCCTTTTTGGATTTACAATGTTGTTTAATGGTACCTACTCATTTACTCGTCTAGGAAGCTTGGACTATCTGCTTGGCATCTCTTTTCCTCCCGTTTTCAAACACCCAGACACCAAATTTGTAACGTCTGCACCCTAATCACCTCTTGAATGCTTCCCCTGCCACTGTCTTTACTTGAACCTCTAACTACCTGTTTTGGATTGTTTCTGTTGAATACCTGTCCCCCGCCATGAAGAGTATGAGCTCCATGTGGGCAGGAACTTTCTCTGTCTTGGTCATCACTGTATCCTCAGCTTCCCAAACAGTGCCTGTTATACATAGGTTTTCAATAACTACGTTTTAAAGAAATGTAGGAATAACAGTCATAGGTGTGTGTGGGTGTGTGTGTTGTGTTGTGTTGTGTTGCCCTCTCATTATGTGTTTTACTCATCTTCTTAATTCCTGCCTCTTCACACCTCACTGTATGTCAAGTACTTGAAATAAGGGACTGTTGTGTGTAGTGGCAAATCTTAACATAAGGGCTGACCTTGGAGATTCTCCCCCACCCTCCCTCCCCACCATCATACACATTTACAGAATGACTCAAGGCACTATACCTCTCTTATTTCATTTGGAAATTCAGATCGCTGGCAGTAATCTACTTGATTTATCGTTTTCCCCTTATGTGCAGCACCTCAGAGTTAATTAAGAAGGCCATGAATCTTCCCTCCATAGCTCTAGCACACTCCCATTTGCGGGATACTCTCATATTGCTGAGACTGTTGATTTGGGACTCAAGTTGAAACATTACTTAATTTTCTCACATTGAGGTTCATTATGCTGAGCCTAAAGACTAGCCTTGCCTTTGAAGGCCCCTTCACTGGCAAGCTTTAAAATAGCTCTGTGTTCCCAGTTTCTAAATAACTTGTTCTCATTTCCGCCACCATGGCCAAGACCGTGTCCACTGGCTCAAAGTAGTGCAGCGAGGTCAGCCGAATGTCCCCAGAAAGACCTTTCCCTCCTCAGCCACAGTGTAGACTCTCACCTCTGGTCTGTGTGTAGGTTGTTTCCAACAATAGCAACATGGACTTAGGACAGCCACACAGCTATGTCATTCCAAGCAACACAGGACCAATCAGCCTGAACAGATGAGGAGTCCAGTCATAAGAAAGTATTAACCTTAATTCCTTAGAAGACCAACACTCAATTTTTTGGAAAATGTCATGAAAAGGAAGAATGAAATGTATACTATGGAAAACTACTTTGTCTCATCACTTTCAATACAGAGTAGCTTCTGCTGAGCACCTACTCTGTGCAGTGCACGTGGCTATGTCATCCGTAACTCAGTGACCCTGTGTCACAGCTCTTCTCTCCCTCGTACACCTAATGATTTCACAAGAAGGCGGTGGAAGCTCTTAACCTTTATAATGCCTTGGGCCCCCTTTGGAGAGCTGGTAAAGCCTACGGACTGTCTCCCAAAATGTTAAATTCTTAAACTACACAGGATTGTGAAGAAAACGATTTATATTAAAAACGTGCTCATCAAAATATTACACATTTGTGGTGTGGTAACATACGCTGCTTCATTAGGCCTTTAAAAAAGCCTACATGCTGGGTTCACAGCCTCCACAATTTCAAATTAGTGATGAGTATAAATATTTGCAGACCTCTTTTTCAATTTATCTGTGACCTCTGTGGATGCAAAGTCATAGGTATGATGAAAATACTGTGACCAGTTGTCTAGACTCGTTATTGAAAGAAATGCTATGTTTCAGTTAAGAGTTTGTTTTAGAGAGGGGCGCCTGGGTGGCTCAGTTGGTTGGGCGACTGCCTTTGGCTCAGGTCATGATCCCGGAGACCCAGGATCAAGCCCCACATCGGGCTCCCTGCTCAGCGGGAAGCCTGCTTCTCCTTCTCTCACTCCCCTTGCTTGTGTTCCCTCTCTAGGTGTGTTTCTCTCTGTCAAATAAATAAATAAAATCCTTAAAAAAAACAAAAAAAGAGTTCGTTTTAGAGGTTCCTGGAGGTAAAAATGTCAGGTTTTTTTTTTTTTTTTTAATCTAAGTTCACAGATTTCCTGAATTCTCTCAATGGCCCATGTGGGTCCACAGACCCCAGGTTAAGAACACCTCTGTTAGCTGTCAGAGTTACTGTCTTTGCTTTTTCTTGTATGTCCTAGTAACTTCTCTTCCTCTTTCTCTGCTTACCATTAGAATTTCATAGAGTTTATGGTGGCGCCTGGGTGGCTCAGTTGGTTAAGTGACTGCCTTCAGCTCAGGTTATGATCCCAGAGACCGGGTATCGAGTCCCACATCGGGCTCCCTGCTCCAAGGGAGGCCTGCTTCTCCCTCTCTCACTCCCCCTGCTTGTGTTCCCTCTCTAGCTGTGTTTCTCTCTGTCAAATAAATAAAATCTTAAAAAAAAAAGAATTTCATATAGTTTACATGTCATTGGGCTGGTCTGTGTGGAGTAGGTCATGGCAAAAGCAAATCGTAGGGGCGCCCTGGTGGCTCAGTCGTTAAGCATCTGCCTTCGGCGCAGGTCCAATCCTGGAGTCCCAGGATCGAGCCTCACATCAGGCTCCCTGCTCGGCAGGAAGTCGGCTTCTCCCTCTCTCACTCCCCCTGCTTGTGTTCCCTCTCTGGCTGTGTTTTTCTCTGTCAAATAAAATCTTAAAAAAAAAAAATCCTAAAAACTAATAGGTATAGCACAACCCCTCTCATTTTACAAAGAACTTCACAAATATTTCCAAGGAGGTTGGTTTCCTATGAAATCACACATTTTCTCCATTGAGCCATAATTCTACTGTAAAAGATCGCTCTTAGTTCATTTTTGTCAAGGATCAGACAAATTCAGTGAGTTGCACAAGTTCACACACAGTAAGTGACAGACTTGGGACTTGAACAGCCAAATCTTTCTGTTGTACAGCCCTCTTCTTGTCCTTCAGGATTTCCCAGATTCTAAGGTAAAAAGAAGTCAAGGGATTTCTCTGAAAGTTCTGTGGAATCTAGGTATGTCCAGGATGAGGGCTGTGTCTCCTAATCTCCACCTCCATTGTCTCTCACACATTGCTTTTATCTTTTTAATTATTTTGTGTGTGTGTGTGTGTTATGTTGGTCACCATACACGACATCATTAGTTTTTGATGTAGTGTTCAATGATTTTTTGCGCATAACACCCAGTGTTCCATGCAATAGGTGCCCTCCTTAATCGCCAGGCTTACCCATCCCCCTCCCTTCTAAAACCCTCTGTTTGTTTTCCAGAGTCCATAGTCTCTCATAGTTCATCTCCCCCTCTGATTCCCCCCCCTCCGCTTCATTTTCCCCTTCCTTCTCCTAATGCCCTCCATACTATTCCTTATGTTCCACAAATAAGTGAAACCATATGATAATTGTCTTTCTCTGCAATTTTCTGCAAATTTCTCTGAAATTTGACTTATTTCACTTAACATAATCTCCTTCAGTTCCATCCATGTTGATGCAAAAGTTGGGTATTCATGACCGAGTAATAGTCCATTGTGTATATGGACCATATTTTTTTTTCATAAAGATTTTATTTATTTGACAGACAGAAACACAGAGAGGGAACACAAGCAGGGGGAGTGAGAGAGGGAGAAGCAGGCTTCCTGACGAGCAGGGAGCCCAATGTGGGACTCGATCCCGGGTCTCTGGGATCATGACTTGAGCTGAAGGCAGTTGCTTAACCAGTGAGCCACCCAGGTGCCCCAAGGACCATATTTTTTTTTATCCATTCATCTGTTGAAGGGCATCTTGGCTCTTTCCACAGTTTGGCTATTGTGGACATTGCTGCTGTGAACATTGAGGTGCATGTGGCCCTTCATCAAATCAGTATCTTTGGGGTAAATACCTAGTAGTGCAATTGCTGGGTCACAGGGTAGCTCTATTTTTAATTTGTTGAGGAACTCCACACTATTTTCCATAGTGGCTGCACCAGTTTGCATTTGCACCAACAGTGTAAGAGGGTTCCCCTTTCTCCACAACTTCTCCAACATTTGTTGTTTCTTGCCTTGTGAATTTTGGCCATTCTAACTGGCATAAGGTGGTATCTCAATGTGGTTTTGATTTGAATTTCCCTGATAGCTAGTAATGATGAACACTTTTTCATGTTTCTGCTAGCCATTTGTATGTCTTTTTTGGAGAAGTGTCTGCTCATGTCTTCTGCCCATTTTTTTTACTTGATTATCTGGGGTTTTTTTGGGTGTTGAGTTGGAGAAGTTCTTCATAGATCGTGGATATCAGCCCTTTGTCTGTAGCGTCATTTGCAAATATTTTCTCCCATTCCGTGGGTTGCCTCTTTATTTTGTTGACTGTTTCCTTTGCTCTGCAGAAGCTTTTGATCTTGATGAAGTCCCAAAAGTTCATTTTAGCTTTGTTTCTGTTGACTTGTCTTCCAAGACATATCTTAGAAGAAGTTGCTGTGGCCGATGTCGAAGAGTTTACTGTTTGATGGATGCCTGTCTCGTATGGAGGTCTTTTATCCATTTAGAGTTTATCTTTGTGTATACACACATTGCCTTGAAGAACCTACTGCTCAGAATTTGCACATATAAAATTCTCTAATCAGATATGCAGACCAGGTGGAGTTAGTGGACTTGAATAATTTAAGTGCTAGCTTGTATTTTATGTCCTTGTCTTCATTTGCTGATGAAACCAAACAACAAGCAAGGAGAGTTTTTCATTCCACCCTAAGCAGGTGATAATTTAGTCACTGGTCATTGCACTCATGTCATTCCTGTCCCAGGGGCTTTTTCCCCTTGCCTCATGCGAGTTAGTGCATTTTCCTTGACAGTCAGTCCATGCTGTGCTGTTGCTAAGGTCATAACCAATTCGATAAGCAGAAAGATTTGCCGAGAAGCCTTCCCAGCAACATCCGCCTTCTGTGATTGCTGAAATTTCTGCAGAGATTTAGGTGATGATGTGGTCCTATGTTTACAGATGGTGGGGCCAGTGTAAAATCCGTTTCTGCCAACTACCTCTCTCCTCTAACGAGGTAGATTTGGTGGGCCGAGGCCAGAGAGTAGATCTGGCTTTTGGAGTGGTCCCTGGCTTCTCGGCAGTCTGTGGACATCTTGTCTTGCCTGTGACTGACTTAGCCAACTCCGTCTTTCATTCCAGGGTGGGAGGGTTGGGCAACAATAAGAGCTCTTCTCGGGAAAACTCAGCATCATCTCGGCAACTTCTGTGTTTGCCTCTTTTCTATCAGATTCTTCCCAAGTTTGCCATTTGCCCAAACGAAGGTTAGCAGTAAAGGGTAAGTGGTGTCCTATTCCTCAAACCTAGAAAAAGTGCTATGGCACTGGGCAGGCGTGTCAGCCACCTGCCTCTGTCCCGCAGACTTCTAGGAAAAATAGAATCCATTGTCGGTGCAAATTTGATTTATTTTTTCATTTTCATTACTAGGGCAGATTAACGTCAAGCAGCTAAGCTGCAAAGTTGCTTAGAATTGTTCTTCATTGTGCCCATACAAACATTCACTCCTTATTGCCCATTTTATTGTGGTGTTCAGCACCAACCAGATTCGTGATGGACAGTTCTCTTGGGCCAAACAAGTATGATGAAAAGCTGGTTTCCATATTGCATTAATCTTTGCTAGACAGCAGCCATATTTTTGAAAACTCAAAGCCAGAATGCTTTTAAGAATAATGTACACTGTGCTGTTAGTTCCTTACCCCTTAAAAAAAGTTCTTTTCCTGAACTTTAGCACAGATTTCTCTAGGGCTACTGTATCAAGGTCTTATTTTCTAGATTTTTAAAGGGACGTGAATGTATTTGTTGATAATATTCAATCTTAATTCACAGTCGAAAAACTATTGTAACCCCTTCTATTTCTAATTCTGGAAGTTGCCCAATACCCCAGTAGCCTCTGAATACAAAAATTCCAGGTCCTGGCCCTGGAATTCTACCTGCTCTAAGTCAGTCTCCCTCCCTCCCTCCCTCCCTCCCTTCCTCTCTTCCTCTTTCCCTCTCTCTTCCCAACTTCAAAATAATAGAGCGTTACCCATGCTGTCATCTCTCCCACGTTTGGATAAGTTTATTATGTGAATGTGAATTACGGGTCTCATTCTAAGACAGTACTCTTTTGGCAAAGCAAGTTAATCAGGAGTTTCAGGTGCTCTTCTGTTTTAGTTTCTACTTGTCTGGTTTCTTCTCAACATGTTTTTGAGATTGGGGCACCTGGGTGGCTCAGTCATTAAACGTCTGCCTTCAGCTCAGGACATGATCCCAGACTCCTGGGATTGAGCATCCCTGTTCAGTGGGAAGCCTGCTTCTCCCTCTCCCACTCCCTCTGCTTGTGTTCCCTCTCTAGCTGTGTTTCAAATAAATGTCAAATAAATCTTAAAAAAAATAAATACAGCTATATTATCATTTTAATGGGTATATACTAGCTTACATATGGGTTTACTATAAGTTTCTTTAATGCTTTCTTGGTGAACATTTAGGTAGTTTTTTTTTAAGAAAAATCATTAATGTATAAACAGTGTAACCGCCTGTATTTATATCTTATGAACACTAGTCCAATTTATTCCCTTAGGATAAATTTCTATCAGGAGTCTAAAGATGTGCACAACTGAGATATTAATATATCTCACCAAAGTATCCTCCAGAAATATGTTTCAGTGTAGAATGTATAGGTGTCTATCTATTTTGCCCTTCCTTACCCACAGTGAGGATGAGGATTTTTTTAGATTTTACTTTTTTAAAGTAACGTCTGTACCCAGCATGGGGCCCCAATGCATAACCCTGAGATCTAGAGTCACATGCTCTATTGACTGAGCCAGCCAGGTGCCTCCAGGATTTTTCTAGATTTTTCCCAGCTTGAAAAACTTAAACGATAACCAAAATGTGTATCCCATTGCTATAACTCTCATCTATTTGATTCGCTATCTTATCAGTGTATTTTTCTCTTTACAAAAGTAGTATCAGCTTGGAAATTTGATAAAGATGGTGAAAATATTTAAATTTTTCTACTCAGAGTTAATCATGGTTAATATTTCTGGGTATATTCTTCTAGTTTTTTTTTTTTCCTGTGCATATTTTTTCAGAAACCTACCATACCTAGAATTTTATCATCTGCTTTTCTTAACTATATTGTGAGCATTTTTTTGCCTCTAAATATTTTTTTAAGTAATCATTTGGCAACATTAATACCTGGAATTTAACCGTTTCCCATCCGTCATTGGATAGTTTTTTGTTTGTCACAGTCACACAGAGTGACATGATACCCTCCAATGTGTTTCTAGAACAGAGATCCCAGAGTGTGGACACTTCTTTACCTCTGACAGAGATTGTCACATTATTTCCGTAAAAAGTGGTAGTGAATTTTCATTCTTAACAGCAGTGAATGAGAATATTGTTTCACTGTTTCCTTGCTGGCATTAAGGATGACCATTTTTAAAACTGCCAATTTAATATTATAGAAAATGTCAGTACATAGTGTTTGTGAATGACCAGTGTGATGAATCTGTTTTTAATGTAAACGGGGCCATGACCTAGAACAGGGGTAGTAGATCTTTTCAACAATACATAAAGGAAGGTTATAATTTCCAAGTTGTCTTCTGGAATTCCTTTCAAAAGAGTACTGGATATGAGATCTAGATAGAAGCCAAAATTTATGCCCCAGTCCCTGTAGAACAATGATCAAATCATTCATATAAAATTACAGAGTCCCTTGCATGAAACTGAAAAACTAAACATTTAAATGATTCCCGAGGAATCAGAGATCACCTTGCACTCAGATATGTTCCTTCCTTTCCATCATTTGCATCAATCTGTGAAAATCACAAAGGCCCTGGACAAGGAGGGAAGCAGATGTAAGGGGGTGGAAAAAGAGAAGGTGTGTGGACTGATTTCTGCTCCCATCTCTTTCAACAGCCACTCCCTCCAGCCCCCAACTTCCCTTCCATCCTCCCCATAAGTGCAGAAGTCTAAGGTGAGAGACTGAAATAGGAAATGGTAATTGGGCCTTTTCAAATCTCTTGGCCTTTACAGGTAGACCCTGACTAACCCTGTTCCTTAGGCCTACGAGATCCACATCATCTCGCAGTCAACCTGGATGTCCCTTCTGTTTTCTTTTCTTTTCTCCTTTTCTTTCCTTTTTCTCTTCTCTTTTCTTTTCCTCTTCTCTTCTCTTTTCTTTTCTTTTTTTTTTTTGTCTGAACTTAAGCAGCTGAAAGGTGAAGCCAACTCTCCTCTTTGTTGCTTGCACTGCTGCTTTCCACGTTACCAGACCAGCATCCCAGACCTCTAAAGGAATTAAGAAAACACTGGAAAGAACTTTCTAAGCAGCGTACCACGGGAAGGTCAGACAGGGTTATCCTTTCAGAGTTTCCTAAGAATTTTGTTTATCAAAAAGGTTCAACTAGTATGAAAGCATGAAAATAAACCTGCCTTTCCCACCAGAGATCTGGCTCCCAAGTAATGATTGTGGCAGCCCGTGTTATCCTGCTTCTCTGAATTTACAGGGGCTCAGCAAAGGGATAATGCCACGAATGGGTTTCATCTCATTCCAGGCATGGCCACATTCCATACACTGGCACCAGTGGTGTCCTCTGCCTTCCAGGGGCCCCCTCACCCCCACGAATACGACTGTGTCCAGGGTCAACCTTGAACTATGTTTTTCTCACTTGTGACAGGAATAGAATTTTGCATCTCACTCTCCATCTCTATTCATCGCCAAACCGCTGCAATTCCCTCGTCACTGCTTCAGTCTGCACAAAGTGAGGTTTCATTACTATATTTGCAATAAAAATACTATAAATCACATCAGGCTGGTGTAAGACAGAGCGGGTGGGGATAAAAGAAAAACAGCCCTCTTCCCAAGTTAAACTCCAACCAGCATCTGTGCGAGGCACCTTCTCGGAAGAACCCGGCCTTGTGCTAGCGGGAATCGTACCTTGCCTTACAGGGTTGTCTAAGGCCTTGTGCAGTGTTAATGTGTCGAGTACCTTTTCTTTTAGCAAAGCTTCTAGGACTGAAAGGTGCTGCTAACATGCCACTCATAAAGCCTGAGCTTTTCCTGATTACATTTCCATGTTTTGTGATAGCAGGGAAAGTATTCAGAAACTTCCAGTCACTCTCCAGTGGAACATTCATGACAAAATACAGAAACAAGTGTGTCCAAGTGATGTGTCACTTGACAGTATTTTTCTGTCTCTTGTTTTTGTGTGCACAGTGGCTTGATTGGTCATGTGGTTTTATTCATGTAGTCGTATCTTTACCCTCTGCCTCCTGACTTGTTCTAGGGATGGGACAAGACGAACTTCAGAAGTTAAATTCAAACAAGATGTGTGGGAATGATTTTCTTTTAGGGATAAGGGAGGAATGCCTTCTAGTCGAGAAGGATTTATGACTTTTGGCTTTGTTTTTCTCTTTCATTTTTCATCAGGCTTGAGCACATTAGATTTTGGTAAGTCTAAAGATTTCTAAAATACAAGGCTTTTTCATTTCTTGTCAGGGCTAAAGATCAAGAAGGGTTAATCAGCACTCAACATATTCCAATATACGTGCCCAAAAGATGTATCACCCAGAAAGTATAAATTTTTAAAACAGGGAGACATTCGCCAGTCTTGATCATGTAGTCAAATTTGGGGAAATTTAAGAAGGTTGGGATCCATGGCCCTTACTCCTCTGAAATGGGAAGTTTGAGATGTCAGAAGAGTTTTGAGTGATGGACTTGATTTGTGTTTAATATCAGTCCTAAGGGAAATTTATTTATATGCTGCGGGAGACAACGTGACTGTAACAATGAACATGTTCGGATCTGTGTTATCTTAGACTCTGCATAGAGGATGGATGCAGTTTTCATTAGCTGCCTGACTTTTTGCTGGTTTATTTGTGTTATAAAAAATAATCATGGAACAAAGTTATCTTGGGTGTACAATGACTTGAACTAAGAAATGCCACATTTTGGTATGGCCAGAGTTACACTCTTTGCTTAGATTTCATGCTGAAGAACAATATGTACATATTTTAACCTTTGAGTCTGACATGTAGTGAAATGTGCGATGTCAATGTCTATAAATGAAACCCTGTAGCTGTCACTGCTGTCTTGACTTCTGAAGAATATACAGCACGTTCCTAGTCACACTCATGCTGATAACGTTAGAAAGAAGAAACACATGCGAACCTCCTCACACACTCTGTCGCAGATACCGCCATAGAGTCCAGACTGCAAGATGGACTGCGAGTATCTCTGTCTCTCGCTCACGCGCTCTCTCTCTTTGACTTTTCTTGAAATTAGCTTAGGTGTTTCAGCTACTGTTTCACAGGACTAACAGACTCATGAGTTACTCCCATTGTCAGTTACTGTCTGACCCAACCAACCATCGGTAAGAACGGGTTGGTTCCTTTTCCGCTGGTTTCCTTCCTTAGTCGTCTCCCCTGCTTGACTCCTTCCTCAAACAAGCAACTTTATATACTCTCTGTAAACCACACACACACAAAAGTTTTTTTTGTTTTTTTTTTTAAATTAAGGAAATCCCAAAATATGCTTTAAAGATGGTGGCCTAGGAGTGGATTATTTATATTTTCCAATTTTAGCACAGTGTTTTGTGTGTTCCTTTTGATTTTTGAGTCTCAATCAAATTTTATAGATGTCTGAATAAGATTATAATTATGACATACATTTAATTGTGTCATTTCATGAAGATTTTCTATGTTGCCACATCTTTAAAATTAGTATTTTAAAAAGTGGCCATATGATATTCCTTTCGTAAGATAAAGTTCACAACAACAGGGACTCCATATTGTCTGACGACGGCTTATAAACTTTTGTTATTAAAATAATAAACTTTCTTGGAGTGCCTGGGTGGCTCAGTTGTTAAGCGTCTGCCTTTAGCTCAGGTCATGATCCCAGGGTCCTGGGATCGAGTTCCGCATCAGGCTCCCTGCTCGGCGGGAAGCCTGCTTCTCTCTCTCACTGTGTTTCTCTCTGTCAAATAAATAAATAAAATCTTTAAAGAAAAATAATAATAAACTTTATCTATTATGGATTACACTGAAGCAAGCAGTGGTTTATGTACCAGTAGCTTTTTTTCCTTTTAGATTATTTTCATAAGACCTTTTCTCAGAAGTGGATGCTGTTTTACCAGTGAGTCTCCA
Organism: Spilogale gracilis; assembly: GCA_004023965.1. Lineage (NCBI taxonomy): Eukaryota > Metazoa > Chordata > Mammalia > Carnivora > Mephitidae > Spilogale > Spilogale gracilis. The sequence continues at coordinate 71,270 of PITA01003952.1, forward strand.
GCTTCTGCCAGAATGTACATATTGAATGATTATATTCGTTACACATTCCCAAGGGAAAACAGATTTCTACTAAATCCTGAAGCCTTTGGAGGGGGGGGAATATAGGGGAAGCGCTAGAGAAACTGACAATTGCCATCAGTATGTTACAGGTCCATAAGTAACCAGTTCATATGTTGGCATCATCGTCCACCATAAGAAATGGTGTTAGGATGAGAGAAAATACTGCTCACATATAGTTAACCACAAGTCTACCTTAGTTTATTTACAATTGAGTCATTTACAAACCTCAATAGATGTGTTTTAAGCTCTGCAATTATTTATGGCGACACCACAACTGTGTGCAGAATGGACGACCACTCCCACACCACCATTTTAATCTAATATGAATAATTCAGGGACAGAATTTGAAATAATTTTTTTCTCTGCCAAAAATTAGCTTTGATCCTCTTTAACAGGTGGAAATGTAGCCCCAAAGCTATGTTGTTTTATATTTAGTTAATTGCAACTTAGCTGCTATGTAGAAGAGGATTATTTTTGTACTCCTAAAATTGTCATTGACTTAATTATACATTTGCAGAATGCTGTATGCCAAACTACACATCGTCCGTATGAGGGTATATCCCAGAAAATCTTGTCTTATTATCTTTGTTCACCTTGGTTTATAGAAAATCAGTCCCAAAGAATTCCACTTCAAAGCACAATAGACTTTGGAATTTGAATTCCCTAATTCTGAAAGCTTGCTGTGTTCAGGTTTGCAGCTTTTATTAAATTAAAGGTGAATGTTAACCCTATAGAGTGAGATCTTAAAAGAAATGATGGTGTGTAGAATCATCATTTATGTGAGCCTTGGAGAACTCTAGCCTATTGATTTAAAGGAGACAAAAAAAGATTTGCAGTTTGTTCTAGACAGGCATATGTAGGGTTGTTCTACAAGCGGGGCCAAAGTTCAAATTCCCTTCAATATCAGGGGAAATTCTCTCTTCAGCACATTACTGTTTTAAAAACAACTGCCTTTCTTGCTGATTAAAAGTGATTTTAACTCTAGTGCAAAATACCAAAATGAAGGCAGCAGATAGGGAAGTGCCTGCATGTCTATTTGCTTTTACCCTAAGCCTGGCCATTAAAGGTAATTAATTTATGGCCTGGCAAAGCCTCTCTGCCTTTCTTCTCTGGATTAGTTAGTTCTGCATTCAGTATGGGACTCCATATATAACTCGTACCCACCATTTCTGGTCCCTTTGGTTCCCCTTGTCTCTTGGAGCGCCCAGGATTAGCATGAAAGCCTTCTGTTTTTAGAAAAGCAAATCTTGACTCTCGGGGATTGGAGAAGACTGTGAATCACCCAATCATTAGAGCAAGTTGAATAAACTTCATAAGCAACGTGTATGTACTGTGAGCTGGCCTTCCTAACCGTTAAGGCCATGGACCTTTAGTAATTTTCCCAAATAATTATAAAGTTATGATAGTTATAATGATCATCATTACTCTTTTCTAACTTAAGGTCAGTGAAGTTAAAAAGCACATCTACAATCAGAAAAGGTTGAAGAAAAGTGATTTGATACTTCTTCTCTACATGCATTTCCTTTACTATCTAGCTAGTCTTGTATATGGTAGATTCTCAATACATTGAGTGAAAATACCCATTTTGTGCTGAATTATAGAAGACTGTCAGGAATTCATGCCAAACAAAAATTGATGAACAAAAAGCAGGAAGCTTTGAAATTATTTAAATTACTATGGCTGTGCCATCATTTTCTAGATGAGCAGACTGAAGCAGAAAGAGGTTCCTCACCAGTAGTGGAGATGAGATTTGAACTTGGGTCTTCCGGGTTCCGAAGCACTGGACCAGCACAACATTCTCCCTCTGGGTGATGATAGTACACTTTTGACACCCATGATGGCAAGACCCTAGAACACCCCCAGACCCTTAGATTCTTAGATACCATCACACGAGTGCACAGTGGAAATGCAGGCTTCCTTTAGCCAGCGCTCTTACTGAAACTCTCTTAATGGTGACATTTCCTTGTTTTAGATAAAATGTCTGGTGGACAAGTCTGTATCCTAGGCTGATCAAAGCCAGCACTCAATTCTTGAATTTATCCACAAATGAATTCTGACAAATCCTATCTTTCCTGCCATCATTAGTTCTCACCGTCAGCTTTCTTTGGGGTGGGGGGGGAGTATTTTCTGAAAAAAATAAATGCTTTACCATCTTCATCAATGTTCTTGGCATGTGTATAGGGACAAATCGGAGATAACTCTCAACTGCGAGGCAGTGTGAGGGGGCTGGTGGGGCCAGGTCGCCTCTTGTGCTCTCACTGATGCATCCCAGCCTTGGGTTGCAGTGAAGATTCAGACTCCTGCCCCGGACAGTCACAACCCTAGGACAACTCCTGTATCCTATGTTATCATCGCTTGCCATGCGTCTGTGGGAGATGGTATAGCTGTGGGGCTAAGTGCGTAGCCTCTGGAGACAGACTTCATGGTTTCAAGTCTCTTCTCTCCCTTTGATAAACTGTGCAGCCCGAGGCAAGGTACTTAACCCCTCCGTGCCTCAGTTTCCCATTGGTATAGACTGTGGTGAGTTCTAAATGAGATAGTGCATAGTCAGCACTTAGAACAGTGCCTGATGCATAGTAAACACTACATGGTTGTTAGCTGCTGTTGTTTTGTTTCTCACAGAAGTAAATTTAAACAGTAAGCTTTCCGATGCTAGGTTTCCATTGCGATGAGCCTTTCTTTACCCACATATGTGGCTGTTCTGTCACCTTCTCACACATGCTCCCGTTTTTCTGGCATTATCGTTGGTCTGTCCTGCTTCCATTCGACTTCTTGTTCTTGGCTGTGTCTGCCCAGCTTTGGGATCTCCCTGAACTCTTCCCTTATAGTTTTGTCCTTTCCTGCTCCCTTTCCGGGGGCTTTGCAGCAGGTGCAGGTTGAGTTGGAGAGGCGCTGCCTTTGCCCTCTCGGTGCTCCTGGGAACTTTTCCCTCTGGGTGTCGTCCTTCTGCAGCTTCATTTTCTACCGGACTTGCCCAGTTCTCACTGTGCCCGTGCCAGCCCTGCCATTGTCACTCACGGCAAGGCCAATGGTCTGCCTCCAGCCACGGCCTGGCTTCCCTGTGCGTCAAAGAACAGACCAGCAAAGATTATCCAAAATTGTTATATCCTTGTCACATTTTCATACCATGTCTCTTTTAAGTTCCTGGTGCTAGGTTCATTTATAAAATGAACGTAACTGAAGAAATTTCCCACACAAGGTAAGTGCACTGCCCCTAGGAAGATAGATAATGCAGGTTAAGAACTAGTGCTTAGAAACCAGAGGTTTTCTCCCAAAGGAGGAAAGTCTCACTTCTGAACTCCTTGGGTATACCTTTGGTCCCAACTGTGTAACATTTTCCAGCGAAAAGCTGTTTGGTTAAATAAACATAGTAGGTCTAATGGATTGGGAAGATTTCATGTTCCAAAATTTGCCTTTTTCTGTGAGAAAGTTGATCACAAATGTCTACCTTTTCCAAAGAGGAAAAATCTGGGGAATGTGAATGCATTTTTCTGCCAAGTGAAGTAAGTGGGAAGGTTATGGCATTTCACCCAAGCCCTGCTCAGGGCCCTCCTTACCTTGCTGCACTGATGCGCCTTATCTTTGGTGGAGTAAAGATCACATACAAGTGCCAGTACTTTAGGAGAGACAAAGAGCTCTAACATGTCTGTACGCTCAAGAGTGAGCACACACACTGAAACGTAAATAATCATGCAAAGTGTGTCCCAGGAGATTTCACTGAGTGCGTGAGTAGCTCATGGGGTCTGTGTGGTGACTTTGAAGGAATTGAACCGGAGAAGCTTCATCAGATGACGGAGAAAGTTGACTTGGCTTTGCAGTGTAAATAGGAGTTCACTAGTAGAGAGCAAAAGAAAAGAGCATTTCATGCAGAAGGATGGAAGAGTGAAAGACTTAGAGGGGTTTCCTGAGATTTGTCCATAGGATGCTGAGTATGATGAGAAAACATCAGGAACATCCTAATGAAAATCTTAAGTCTGTTGTTCACTTTGTGTGGTCGTGCAATGACTGACCTCAGAGCCACCATTTTTCTCATCTGTAAAGTGAGCATAATAAAAGTGAATAAAAAGTCTCGATAGCCTTCAATGCTCAGTAGGCATTTCCCCGAATGGTCGCTGGTATTGCTGATCTCCCGGTTGCTGCCACATTTCCGCCACCAGCAGCACTGTTGCTGATCTTACCACTATTCTCTACTTCTGTGCCTGCTGTTTGCAGCCACTGTCAGTCCTCTTAGTGCCCTGCTGATAAGCGGTCCCAGCCCGCGCTTTCCCTGATTGCCCCCTTCCCCCTGACCCTCCATCACCGTCCATCCGTCCGTTCTCTGCTCCCTAAGTTCTTTGTTTGGAGACCTGCTCGGACACAGCAGGGTGGGCCTGCTGCAGGCCAGACTACAAAACCACCTTCCAAGACTGAATTCAAAGGTAAAACACTTGAGCTCACTGGCCCCGCGAGTTATGGTGAGCAAAGATGAGTCCCGTGGAACTGGACTCTCTGGTTTGTAACAAGAACGCATCAGAGAACATGGGCTGGGCTGCAAGTTCGCCAGAGCCATTTTGCACGGCTCACGCTTCAGCTGAGCCTGCGGATTGCTGGGGAAGCAGCCGTGTGCCCTACAGCAGCCGGGCGAGGGTAGCCCACTGAGCAGGGAGCAGTGAGGGTCCCACAGATCTGTTGTCCTTCTTCCTTCCCCTTGACTGGAAACTGATTGTGTGGCATTTTAAAGAATGTTTTGTATTTATTTGCCTTAGAAGACATTTCTAACCAGCAACATTTGAACTGCTGTTTAACAGAAACTGTGCATCAGTCACCTTAATGATGTTTATTTTGAGCATTTTCTTGTAGTGCCAACCTGAATATCAAGGGCATCCTTTAGGAACAGGAAAAGACATTAAAATATACATAGTATAGTAAAAACCCATGCATCTTTTAAATATGGCTTCATGCCACCGCAGAGAGAACTCCATAGAGGAGTGGGAGGAGTAAGAAATGTGCAGGTTAATAAAGATGGCCTTCATTCCTTGCACCTGCGCTCTCCTTGTGATAATTTCCCATTTTCATTCCTGATATATTAGACTGCTCCCAAGGTTTCTATGTGATGACCTATTCTCTCATTTCTTATTTCACTGACCAAGTTTTCCCACTGCACAGATAGTCCCACAATCCGGTGGACTTGTTAGAGATGTGTTTTATTGCTATAGCTAGAGGTCTGGAGTATTTTACATGCTATTCTTGGAATTTTCAATTAGCAAATTTTAATTAACTAATTGAGGTTTCTTATTAACAAGCTTTTATGATTTGTCATAGTAGTCTAGCTCTGCATGCACCCTATTCTATTAAGAAGCCATTAAATCCTTACGAATGGCCTGTGAATTCATTAATCTTCCTGTAATATTACAGCAGCCGGAGTGCAGAGGCAGGGGCATTTGTTAAGCTGGAGCCCTAAAATAGGATCTTCTAGATGAGAGAATGTGACCGTGGAACTGGGGCAAAGGAGGGAGATTTCCGGAAAACCTGCAGCCACCCCATTTGGATTTACTTTTGAGTCAGCTTTTATTTGGGCAGATTTTTTATGCCTTTTTATTGGGTGTTCTGGAAATTTGGAATACTTCATACCAGTTGCACCCTTGAAATCCTGCCAAAAGGTCTTTATAAGGAGGACAGCCCAAGATGTTCAAGGTGGTCTCAGAGAAAGTGACGTGGCCTCTTGTGTCATCATTTAGGTTTATTTTATAAATAAGCACTGAAAGCCACTTTTGAAATGCTAAGTGAGGCCTAATATTTAGGATGCAGAAGATAGAAATTTCTGGAATAAATGTGGCCAAATGGTATCAGGTTTAAGCTGGTATCCTCGAAGGTCACAGGAGAAGTACTTGTGGATTTAAACACCATTCTCTTACCCAGGAGCGAATCAAGGGGGATGTGTATATCAGATTGAAGCAGGTCTTGTCCCCGGAGGAGGAGGGGATCCGCAAATGCAGACTCAGGACAGAACAGAAGTGAATCAACAGAATATACTTTTCATCCAACAAATGGATTTATGAGTTACCATAATTCATATTGAGTTTTAATAGAAAGCTTAAGATGTGCCATTATTCACATGCAGCCTTGACTCTGGGGTCACCAATACTCGCTCTTCGGAGATAGCACTTCAGCAAGGGTAACTGCCCCTCTGGGCTCCAGGCCCATTGGTCGAATTTACAAGGGGTCGATGTTCTCTGCACACTGGCCCCATGTGACTGGGACACTGACAGGTGTCCATGACAGCCAGACCTGGCCTCAGGCAAAACGGTGAGGTAAGTGAAGTTGGATATGGCTGCATTTTTCACCGGACTTCCTTGCTGTGGCTTTCCCGGTGTTCTCTGGGCGTGTGCCCTTGCCCATAAGGCCCCCTCCTCCAGAAAGCAGGTCCTGGCTTTGTTGGGAGGGGAGAAAAAACCCTTTCGCTTCAGAAGCTTTGAGAGTCCTGGTTCGGGGTAGAGAACAGGGTGCAATAAATGACAATTCCAAGTAGAGAGACATTAGGGAATAATAATGAGCTCTGCTTATAAGGTTCAAATACAAGAGGCATAATCCCAGCCTAATACATTACCCTCCCTGATAGCATTCCCATGTTAAAATATTTCTTGAATGTCCAAGCCGTAAACCTAAAGAGCTTGATCTTAATAGAGGTCTTTGGACACGTGGCAGAATCAGAGAGTAACTGAGTCAGGAGACCCATTGTTTTATAGAACTAGTTGGTCACCTGCTCTCATGGCAACATGAAAGGAGGGTAAAGGGTAAATCCAAAGTAGATAGGTGTTATCCCCATCTTACTTTCTACCCTGCTTCTTCACTGAAGCTCTCAGAGCTGAAGAAAGGGTCCTTCTCCTTGATCTTTAAGATCTTATATACCCAACTCAAGGACTTGGCTGGCCCTCCCATCAATACCTCCATGCTGTAGTCCCACAGCTCCATCCAAACGTAAGTTCAACTCCATGTTCCTCCAGTGCTCCATTAATCTGGTAAGTGAAATCTGCATGTCCAAAAGGGAATTCTTCACGACATTTATCCCAGGAGATGCTCTTCAGGAGGATTCTATGATCAATTTAAGTTCGGGACATGCTGTACATCATGGATCCCTATTCGTGGTACAAGTTGGAAAGATTTACAGTGCAAATTAAAGCTTATGAGAAGTTTTATTTTCACGAATATATCTCTGATTAATTTCTTCAGCCTAGGGCTTCCCACCTGTTTGACTGTAGACCCCTTTAGGTAGCTCTGCATTAAGTTAAGGTCATGCCTAGTGATGACCTGTCTTCCTACCACTCTCATCTGACATTTTCTGGTATAAAACCATGCCTTTGGGTGATGCCCTCTCATGATCAGTTGTAAAATTGAAGGAAAGTAGGCAGTCGTCAAGCTGGCGTGGGGGTTGGGTGAGAGAGTAGAGGGGGGCGCCTGTCCACCCGAATCCCTCAGAGTTGCACTCAGTGTCACCAGTTTGCTCTTGACCCACAGAAAGCCTGAAATTCGAAGAATATGAGTCGACTTCTTGTTCATTTTTAGAAGCCAGGAAACTTACAGGGCTTTGGGGAGGTGCTGTCTATCAGGAAAACACTCTAGAAAGGTAATTAAAAGGCTTTGAGTACTGAAAGTGTTCCACGGAAACAAATCATTGCAGTCCGATTGGAAAGGTCTCTGTTGAAAGCAGCCAAGAGCATTACCTTAGCACTGTTGTAAATGAAATGATATAAATTACACCTCTTTTTCTAAAAACACACTGAATTCAGGGAATGCGTGTTGGCTTGATTTTCATAGGAGTTACAAAGGATGTTTCACTTATGACTCCTTTTTCTATTACTTCACAAATCTGGCAGAAACCGATGTTAAATATGTAAAAGACTAATATATATCTTGAGAAGTATAGGTAGGCCAAACCACAGAGATTTATTGGCCAGCCTCCTTAATTGTCATGAAGTTAGAAGAAGTCAATTCAGAGAGTCCCAGCTGAGCCTGAAAGTTAAGTGTGGTGCTCAGAGAGTGATCTTGTACACAGCTTGAGCTGAGCCTGCCTTGTTCTCCGCATGGACCTCGACTGTGGTGCCTTTGATTTGTCACACAATAGTCACATACACACATGACAGGTGGGCACCCTAAGCTACCTTTCTTTGAGTTGCTGAATTTGGCCTTCATATATGGGCTGACCAGTCATGAGAGTGAAAAATTGCTGCAGTAGAAGGCTGGACTTCTTCTGTTGGGGACAAAGGACAGGACTGGTATCACAGGTGGACAAGAAGGTCCCCCAAAAGCCATAGTGTTTCCTGACTCAGCGGTCCCATTCACTGCCCACCAAGCCTCGTTCTCTGGTTAGCCTTCCTCCACAGGGAGCAGCAGGCACTGAGCTCCCCAAGGGCTATCAGTTGGGCAGGGCAGGGTGGTTGGAGAAAGTTCAATGAAGGGACTCAGGGAAAAGAAAAACTATGGCACCTGTGAGCCCATGTGTGTACCTTGAAGAGCTATGAAGAGGGGTTCCTACCCTTGGGGCAAAGGATGTCTTCCGGTAGATGTCTAACGCCTCATTTTTGCTGGTTCCCAGACAGCCTGGCTGGGAGGAGCCAGCTGAGGCATGAGCAGGTGCCCTGCGGAGAGGGGCGTGGCAGGACCCCGGTGGGGCACAGGAGTAAGAGGTCCCAGCACCCAGCAGCAGGGTGCCCTGCCTCTTTCACCGGGCCGGGGTGATGGCAACACTGTTGCTGTGGCTTCTCAGATAAGATCCCCGGCGAGGAGCCGGCTGTGTCCTGATGGTCCAGGACAGTCCATCTTTAACCTGGGTTATTAGAGCAGTGATGCTCAATACTTTGTCTCAGACTCGGCCCATACTTACAAGAGGTAGAGTTTTTTCCGGATCTTTGGTCTGATCTTAAAGGGGTTCAAGCACCATTTCAGTCTAGTTGTTTTCCAGTTGTTCAAAGTAAATCGATCTTGTTTCATGCCTTTCTCCAACAACATGAGTGTGTACGGGCTGCCGGCCTGGAGCCCTGTTTAGAGATTCTGAGGATCTGGACCCTTCTGATGAGGTCAGTTCTGGGGTTGCACACCCCATCCAAACTTCAGGGTTTTGCGAAGCCTGCTCCCCGAACCTCGCCGTCTCGAATCTGAGCTTGCGATCCACTCTCGGCACTTCTACTGAGATGTCAAGCGGCTGGATTTGTCATTTGCCTTGGTGACTAAAACAGCACATTTCAGATTCAGCATGAGTTTGTAAATCCTTTCTATACACATAAATTTGAATCTCAAATGTTACCTTCCAGATGAATGCCAGAATTGGGTTTGGACAGATTTTACCTCCTGATAAAAGCCTACACCTTAAAATGTTGTTCAAGCTTAAAATTTATCCACCTGCACGTTGGATTAGAGGGATTGAAAAAATTAGAAAGTGGAGAGAATATTTTTAGTACATCGGGCTATACAGCCTTAAATGACTTAACTTTTCAGATTAGGTTTGCCAGCTGGAAAAGCTTAAGTTTGGTAAAACTTGAGGCCTCATGGAATATGTGTTCCATGCTTTTAAAGTAAAGTAAGCTCAGGATTGTGCTAATACTGTAACTAATATCCCATGCTACCGCCTTTAGAGCAGGAAAAAGAAAATGGCCCTTTTTTTTCTCTGCTAAAGATGATTTTGTTTAATATATGAAGCTCTGCTGATCAGGATGTGGTTCCATTTGGTAACATTTAAGGGATCAAATAGGTAAGATTTTTATATTGAATATTGATAGCAGGTGCCTTCAAATCCCTACCATGTTTGTACTCTCATAAGAATAAAAATATCTTAATGTGTTTTTTCCTGAACATGTTTTCAACATGTTTTAAATGCATTTGTGCATCTGTACTTGTAAAGAGAAGAAAACGGACTGAAGTTGATAACATCTGATTTTAGTAACAGAGGAACATGCTTGTTTAGCTCTCCCAGCCCTGAGCTGCTTATGGTTCTCTTCAGTCCCTTTTCCTCGGTGATTCGTAGTCCAGAGAGACAACTCCACTCCCAGCGAAAGCACAGCCGCTTTGGGAAGGCCTAAAAGGAGTTGATTTCTTTGAGCCAGATCTGTATTTCCGCTGTTGGTGTTATGAGACCTATGGAAGAACATCAACAGAGGATCAGTGGATTAGGCTGCAATTTTGAACTCGTGGGCTGTTCTGCATTGGCCAACGGCCCCCTGTTTGGATTGGTAGACTGGTGAAGCCTAGGAACCATTCCACTGTATGCCAGGATCCATACCTTCATCTCCCTTTCTCTCTGATAAACTTCAACTGGTCCCTCAAAATCCCGCTTCTCCAGAAAGACTTCCCTGACTCCTCCTACCCCTTATAGTTAATTACTCCTCTGTACCAAGTGTTGCCTTCAGCCTGTGCGAAAGTGGTTACAGTTCTCTGTGTACCTGTCTTCCCTCTAGACTGTGGGCTCTTTGAAGGCAAGGGCTGGTGTGTGTGTGTGTGTGTGTGTGTGTGTGTGTGTGCGCGCGCGCGCGCTTAATGCCCCAGGAACTGAACACAAACTCCTTGTTACATTGAATTGAATCGTTGCTGATGCGGCTGTTCTGACCTACCCACTCGCCTCCTCATTAACCAGTTTTTCATTCTGCAAGTGTTTACTGAGAATCCTGAATACCAGAAGTTGAATGTTTGCTGAATGAACTAATTCATCACGTAGGAATAGGCACATTTAGATTGCTGTAGCTACACAGCAATCAGATGACCAGCCTCAGATTTTACTTTTTATTTGCATATACTGTGATAGCAAATGCTTTAGAACTCATAAAAATTGCATTATTAAATATCAGAGACCTGTATGTTTGATTAGGCTCGTAGTAGTAGTCTTTCAGCTTAGCAGAACTAACGCATCCAGGAAGATAGGGAAGGACTGTTGTAAACCATCAAAGGATAAACTACAGTTTTATTCCTAAGAAAGTTCTCCAATCCAGATTAAAACAAAAACATGTATTTACGTAGAGGAGATGGGCATCGTAACTGTCTGGAGCCTTTACTGTGTGACAGGCACAGAGCCAAGCTTCCTGAGTAAGATGGGCAAATAGAAGTAATAATAAGTCCAGTTTAAGTGGTTTACAGTCATAAAAGAGTAAGAATGGGCAAGATGATAGAATACATACAACCATTTAAGTACCATTTTAAAAAGGGAAACATAGTAGCCTTACTTTGTATTTGCAGAAAAAATTTTTTTTAAGATTTTATTTATTTATTTGACAGAGAGAAGGAGCCCAGAAGGGCAAACAGCAGGCAGAAGGAGAGGGAGAAGCAGGCTCACTGAGCAGGGAGCTCGCTGCGGGGCTCGATCCCAGGACCCTGAGATCACGACCCGAGCGAGCTGAAGGCAGATGCCTAATGAGTGAGCCACCCAGGTGCCCCAGTATTGCGGAAAATTAGAGAAAGATTAAGTCCTCTTGGGCACAAGGGGAATGTCTTATGGTTGAAATTCAGATCATTTAAATCATCAGTGTATTTTTAATGGAAACTTTTTGGGCTGATTTGTAATTTTGTGTCCTATGTTTGGCCTTGGAACAACTATTAATTTATACATACTGTGACAACTACTTATTATAGTTATATGCAGTACAATGTAGGCTAAGTACTGGAGTCAATATCTAGCTCATAGCACATGGTCCTACTAAGTAGGACAATGTGGAGTTCAATTTTTGTTAACTAAATTTGACTTAAAGTTAAAATGACTTCATAGGGGGCACCCGGGTGGCTCAGTTGTTAAGCATCTGCCTTCGGCTTAGGTCGTGATCCCAGGGTCCTGGGATCGAGTCCTGCATCGGGCTCCTCTCTTGGCGGGGAGCCTGCTTCTCCCTCTCCCTCTGCCTGCTGCTCCCCCTACTTGTGCTCATTTTCTGTCAAATAAATAAAATCTTTCAAAAATAAAATGACTTCATATATCCAGCCCAGTATTTGATCTGTGGTTTTTAATTATTATGGGTTGACAATTATTGGAGCCATTTTCATGAAACGCTCATTTTTTTTTGGTACAATGTAGTGCCTATCTAGAATTACTCAGAGAAGTCCCATGCTCATGAGAGTTGGCTGTTCACGGATTGTCTTCCACAGGTGCGTTTCCTTCATATTTATGGGGTCACTGGACAATCCCAGCCCCTCTTGAGGGGATAGGGTTCTAAGCTGATGCTCCAGCCCTTCTTGGGAGGGATAGAGTTCTAAACAGATGCTCTAAGCCTGCCAAAGGACACTGAATCATCTTGAAGATAAAGCAGCTTTGCCTATTTAGCCCTCAGATGATTTACTAACAACCATTGAGGGTGGCATTCAGATGTCCTACTATGACTTCAGACTAAATAGACTCAGCAACTTGCCCAAAAAAGGGGAGGTCTTCCACTGAGATCTGGCAGACCCAAATAATCACTTTGTAGATTACAAAATATTTTAGTAACTAATCTCATTTATATGTTCGTGATGATACTACAAAAGCCTAGACCTCGAAAATATGAATAGAGATGTCTATGAAAACTCAACTCAGCTGGATATCCATGTCCAATAAGGGTGGTGGGCTGTGGGGTGAGGTGGTATCAGGAGAGTATCATGAAGAGCAGGGAAATCGCTAATGGGTCTGATGCGGGGTATCCAGTAAGTGGAAGGGACACTTAGAGTCAGGAATCCCAGGAAGTTTCTAAGTTGGGGTTGGTGGAGGAAGGAGGGAGTTGTTTTGCCTAAATCTAAAGGGGAAACTTGAGGCTCCTGACCTACATCCAATGAACCTGGCAGAGCTGTGGGATGGAGCTTCTTGAAGACTGCATTGGCTGGGAAGTCAACTTCTAGATGACCACAGAGCCCATTTTATGGGTCAGGAGCCATGTGGTTTTCATTGCCATGAGCGCAATGGCACTTTCCTGCATGTAATTTGGATTCTGGGAATACATGTGCAAGCCGAAAGCTGGCAGTGTGGGGACCTCAGCTACATAAGAGGAAATGGGAAAAACACAACTACAAAAGGATCATGGGAGTCAGATGGTGCCTAAGAGTCCACAAAATCAACCAGGCTACTTCTGTTGAGAGTTGCTTTTTCCCACAAACTCTAACCTTTCTCCCCACATCTCCCTGGCCTCCCAGAATCCTGGTATGGAGCAGTGTTGTTCTATAGAATATATCAGAATGTCTGTTGAATTGGAGAATTCTTGGGGGGAGTGTTTGGGGGGGAAGGCACGGAATAACAATCTGGTTAGTGATGCAAAGCATGTACCTGATGGAGGGAGCAGCTCCTATGGGATAAGTACACAGCTGTTAATGGGGCTTGTTGAACACAGCCTCTCATCTAACCTTGTGAATTTGTGGGGGCACATTTAGCATGTGTCCTAGGCCTTCCAGGTATCAAGAAAGTGGATGTCTTCTAAGGGCAGATGGTAGTTAGTGATGTTGCCTGCCAAGTGTTATGATCCCCGGTGTATCATTGACCACTGGCATAGTTGTGGTGGGGGTCTAGATGAGACAGTTTCCAAGTAAACTCCAGAACTCAACCACTCCTCAAGTATGATAGCTGAAATCCTATAATCTCCATTTTTTTCACCACCAAAAAGATGGGACATGGCTTGCAGGAAGGACTCTAGCTCCGTTAACATTATTGTGATGAGAACTGATGAATAAAACCGGTCCGGAGTTCTCCAAGTCTTGAAAGTTATAGAGCTATCCACAAGCCCTTGACGGTCATCAGTGTATACAGACCATTGCTGAACCCCCATAGCTTACACCCTGGCCGTACATGTTCCTACGTGCCTGAAGGTCATCTTCAGAATACGGGCCTGTTGGGATGATTCCAACCCCTTGAAAATACACGAATGCACAAATGCTAAGTCATCTGTTGTAATGGTAACAAGACACTATTACTGAGGTTTCTACTTGGGCTCTTTTTCCGCAGGCATTGTTGTATAGTAGGAACAATTAATGTAGAAAGAAATAATGCTTCCTTTGGACCTAATTTTTTTAATTAGATTTTATTTATTTGAGAGAGAATGAGAGACAGAGTGAGGGTGTGCACAGAGGGGAAGGGTCAGAGGGAGAAGCTCCCGCTGAGCAGGGAGCCCAGTGCAGGACTCAATCCCAGGACACCAGGATCATGACCTGAGCTGAAGGCAGTCACTTAACCAACTGAACCACCTAAGTGCCCCTCATTTGGACCTTAAAGTGTGTAATATTTATCACCAGATTTATTTGATTAGATGAAATGCCTGTGTGTGTGTGGGGGGGGATGAACATGCTGCCTCTGTATTAATGTTCCCAAATGGCAGCGTGTTGTGTGTGTTTGAGCACCTTTGTGGTGAGAACCCGGAGAACCTCATACAGTTTCTCTCTTTACCCAGCCTCCTGGGGCCCCGTGAGGCCCCTGTTCCCCCGTGTCAGCAAGTTGCCTGTCCCCCACCCCACCACCGAGCTGAGTAGCCCTGGCTGTAGCCCGAAGTTCTCTGTACGTCATGCCCGTCCCTTAGCCCCCGGCGTCCTCTCGAGCTTTTTGGTTTCTCTGGTGCCTTCTGCTACAAGTGGACCAAATACCTCAGCGAGGTGAGGAAAGTGAGAGAGGAAGGCAGGTGGAGGACGAGCCTGGAGGAGGGGGGCAGGCTTGGCTGTTGGTCGTCAGCATCGTCTTCAGGCCGCAGGACTCTTAGCAACCAGCTAGGAATCCGTGGACAGAGGCCTAATAAATTTTCTTCAAGCATTCCTGGACTTGGATCCATAGTGAGGAGTGGCTGGTGATGGTAATATATTACTATACATCACTAGAGATGTAAATAACCAAAGAGAAGGGGGAAAAGTACACTTGCTACATTTTTTTAAGATTTTACTTATTTGAGAACGGACAAGAAGGAGGAGAGTCAGAGGTAGAAACAGACTCCCCGCTGAGGAGGGAGCCCCATGCGGGACTCAGTCCCAAGTCGCTTAACGAACATGCACCAAACTTGCTGCATTTTGAATTTTACAAGTTTTTTGGTTGGTTTGCAGGTCATCACAGATCCAGGGGAAAATCGGAGGATGTGGACTTGACCAAATTATGGGACATATCAAGAAATAAGTGCTGTATTGAAGCAGATTCATTTGGGGGCGCCTGGGAGCAGTGAGGGCTCCATATTCTCAAGGAGACTTGGTTGGTTGTTAGGGGGACCATGGAGACTGACTTTTTTTTCAGTAGGTCAAGTAATGCAGAGGTCACTTCATCCCTAGTCCCTATTGGCTGATGCCGAACGTGAGGCCCGGCGAGATTCCAGAGTGCCTTCAGAATTACGTATTAGATAGCCTCTAGAATAAGTCTTCAAAAATATTTATCCCTATTTGGTGTGTGTGGTAACTAGAATATTTAATTTCCCTTTCAAACTAAATAAATGGACTGCAGATTTAGATATGTCTTCTGGTTCCCCAAGTAGAGTGAACATCCCACTGGTGAGATTTTGGAAAGTGACGACTGTTGTTGTTATTCTGAGGACTATCCAAGGTTCTTAGATCACTCGTGTGTGAATTCTTGAGAAATTAGTTCTTTTCTTTTCTTTCTTTTAAGATTGTATTTATTTATTGAACAGAGAGAGCAAAAGCAGGCAGGGCTGGAGAGGGAGAAATAAGCTCTCCACCAAGCAGGGAACCTGATGCGGGACTCAATCCCAGGACTCTGGGATCACGACCTGAGCCGAAGGCAGACGCTTAACCAACTGAGCCCCTGGAAATTATTTTCAAGAAAGGTCTATCAGTTCCAGACCAGTGCTACAAACCAATTCCATAACTCAGGGGTAGAGTCCATTTTGGACAGGCACACGGGCCATGCTGATCCCGCCATCCTGAAAACCCCCTGCAAGAAGACCATGATGAACCAGACCCCTGATATGTGGTGGTTACTGGTGTAGAGGGAATCGGATAACCATAAAAATCTGACCGGTGTAATCAGACGTGGTAGAGGAAGTGGTGGTGAGTCGGGGACACCGTTGGGGTGGGGGTAGAGGTAGGAATCGCTGGGAAGATCTGTATTGCAGGGGTCCTGGGACTGAGAGAGGAGGTATAGAGGGCTCTCTGCTGGTCGACTTCAAGCTCAGAGACTGGAAGATGTCGTACAGGAGCTCGGTGAGGATAATTAGGATTGCTTTTCACAGTACAGAAGGTTAGTGCTGGGTTAGCATTGGGCTTCACTGGATATTTTATGCACACACTTAATTGTGTTTGAAATAATGCCTGCTTGTTTTATTTTGCTTTAAGTGTGCCCAGTAGCTGTGTGGTTAAGCTCTGGCCTTGAAAGGTTTCTTAAAGGCTTTTTCCTGCTGTAGTTCAGCACCCCAGAAGTACTGTAGTGGATTCTCAAACACTTCTCCAAAGATCTGAGATAGAAGGATTGTTTTCTTCTAAGTCTTATGATCATTTTAAGATGATAATGCATAGCATAGCAAGGAGGTATCAAAAATTATTTCTTGAGTTCCAAAATGTATTAATAGCCCCATCGTAGCTGAGGCTAGGATTCCAGAAAGGGTGTGGTTTTGAGAAATAGAAGCTAGGCAAGGGGTTTCCTGCAGAGCCAAATGATCCAAAATATTTTTCTGCCCCTTGGAAGGACAGTGAATCCCCAAAATAGAACTGAAGCTCCCTAGGGCTGGCTTTACTCAGACTGCTGGAGTGCTAATTGCTGACATGTGTTTTTATGAATATTGTTGCTAATGGAAACCGCTTCGAGCAAATGACAGCACCCAAGATTCTCATGTGACCCCTGCATGATTTTTGGAAAAACATGACTTTACAATAAATGAAATCCCGCATCCATATGTTTCAGGCAAGTTCAAGAAACTATTTTGCTGGCCTGAGACCAGGACTGTGAAATAAATAGCAGGCGTAATTAATTTTTAAGATGTGATCAACACTATAAAATGAAAACTCTGATAATACCTGCTTCAATATGGCATCCACATACAAAACAAATTAAAGTCTACCACTTAAGTCACAGTTTATATTTCAGATTACTTGATTTTTTTCAGAAGAAATGTGTCGACGGGCCTTTTTTTCAAAATAGGAAGCCAAATGGCAAATAGTAGGATGCTCGGAGAGTTAAGGGATCAGTCTGCAGGGGAGCAAAGGCCTGTTAAAACCTAGTGAACCGTTGACTCTGCCTTTGAGCCACACATTCTGTTGAACTGGATTCACGCGTGGAACAGTTAGGAACATGGAGGACGAGGATGCACGTTTGACTCTAAGAGTGCAGCGGGCACATATATCTCATTCCTTATTCCTAAAGCGTTTGGAAAGATCTTGTTCCCTTTGTAGTGTTCTGAGAGAGTTAAATGGTATCAGACGGTTGCTCTCTGCCCACTGGGGCAATAACTTGCATGCTAACCTCATCCGCAGAGGATGCGTTTCCATAGTTTTTGCGAAACCTTATGTGGAATTTGAATGTATGTTTAAGAACATGCCAAGGAGGGATGTGGTACAAAGCAATTTCTGCGTCAGCGGTGTATCGTGTCCTAGGAATCCAAGGAAACATGAAAGTCAGGAGACAGACTCAAGCCCATGACGTTTCCTGCCCAAATCTGGGTTTGCCTTGAGGCACAGCAAGGTGGGGAGAGGCTTCCAGGTGTGGAGAGCTGGGCCACGGGGGGTCTCTGTGGCGCGCATGCAGGGCCTCTGCAGAAGAAGCTCTGTACCTTGCCCCAGGAGACAGCAGCACTCATCCAAGCGGACGCCGGCGCACTTCCTCATGAATGTGCTCACGCAGGGGGATGGCCGAAGCGCCGGAAAGAAAGTCAGCCCACACAGTGTTGAGGAAACCCTTGATTTACACCCTGGTGGCACTAACTTGGCATCCCTTGGAGGGAAAAGCTTGGCTCCCTAATTTGAGTTCCTAGTGAAGGAAGTAATGGAGTAGGCCTGAGGTGTCGGGTAAGAGGGAACACATTATTTCAGAAGGAAATGACCGCATTCCTTTCTTGCATCTCCCCGGATCTGTAGTGGGAGACCCTCATCTGGGGTTCATTAGCCATCTAGCCAAGAAGGCTCGTGCTGGCAGTGGAGGCAACTACCCTGCCCTGCCCTCCCCTGCATTTCCCAGAGCCTGGGATCCTTCTCGAGAGCCATCTTGGGTGTGGCCCCTCAGGGGACGGCGTGGGTTCTCTGTCCTTTCTGTATCGACCACATGGCCCAGAAGCAGGCATGCAAGCATCTGTATTTCCACAGGGGTCCACTTGAGAGGCGCCCATCTAATGTGGTAAAGTCCAGAACCATCTTCGATGAGGTGGCTTCGTGTCATGCTCAGAACCTCTGTGCTGTTCTGGGTTCTTAGGCTGGCTCAGGAAAGGCAGGCGGGTGAGGCAAGAAGGGGGCCCCGTGGCAGAATGGGATAGCACTGGTGTTTTCACTTGAAAAGACAGGCCTCCCAGGACCCTCAAAAGCCAGAGGAGAAGAGGTCTGTGCCCCAAAATTACCCCCTGTGGCTGAAAATGCCCAAGGTCATGTGATGAAATCGTCCCCCCGCCTTGCCTCACTCTCTGGAATCCCCTGTGCCCATGAAAAGATCGAGGCTTGTGTTTCGGGCTTGGTCCTGCCCTGCCGCTCTGTGCTTGGTCACAGCCGAGAGCCAGAGAGGCACGGCATGTTTACTGTGCCTTGTAATTAAAATACCACATACTGGCGTAAGGCAATATTCTCAGACCCGTGCCAACCTCTCCCATCCTTCCCCCTAAAAGCATTTGTTGGAGTAAATAAAAAGCAAGGGTCCCCGCCTATTTAGGGAAGTAGGGGCTTTGGCTCACTCCACCCTGGGCTCTGAACTGTACCAGCAGTGGGATGTTGGGCAAGTCCTTTAACCTCTCAGCCTATTTCCTACTCTCCAAAACGAAGATGATAAGACGGATCTCATGTGGGTTCAACTAAGGAGAGCACACCCCGCCAGGGACTGGCCTGGAATAAATGCTCTTTTCAGTTAATACTGGCCCTGTCCTCTGGCTAAAGCAGATTTGCCTCCGATGATTGTTCACAATAGTCTCATCTTTGGTGTTGAATGGTTGAGGGCCTTTGTACCTGGGGGAGTAACTTTCGGCTCAGCTGTTCTAAATTCTGACTAGGGTAAGGGAGGAAGACCAAGTGACAGGACCCAGGCAGGACATTGTGCAGGACACAGTGAGTGGTTCATAAGCGACACTTGTGGCTGATTCTATCTTAATCATGGGAACAGAAACAGGGAGAAAGTGAATGGGATTCTATCTGGATCGTGGGAACAGAAACAGGGAGAAAGTGAATGGGATTCTATCTGGATCGTGGGAACAGAAACGGAGAAAGTGAATGGGAATTCATCCCCCACTGTGTGATGGCACCATGGTAATTGTTTCTACACTTGTGACCTCTTAATCCTCACCCTGCACCCTGGTCAGTGAGGGGATGAGTCAGCCTTGTTCTTTGGTTGGAGTGATTCATTCCAAGTCACAGCAACTCAGGGACAGAGCTAGAAACTGAACTCGGTCCTGATTCCAGATGCTCTGAAGAGTCCTAGAGTTGTGCCATTTTATACCTCCACTTCCCTAGCCTCCACTTTCCAGTAGCTTCCCTCCTGTGGGCCGTGCTTAAGCTGGCATAAATTTCAAAAACAGCTAATTCTTCCTGCTGGACAGGCCATAAGTAAGATGCATCATAATTAGCTAAGTCCGATTGACCTCCTGTTGTCCTAAGCTGTAGCCCCTAATTGTCTGGAGGGGGGCGGTTTGCTATGGCTAGTTTTATCATTTTGACAGTTTGCTAATAAAAGGTCACCGCAGGTACAGAAATGCTCTGATTTACATATGGCAAGTAAAAGGGCATTATGGGAAGTCAGCATCTAAGGTAGGCCTGTGCATTTGTTGCTATTGACACCTATGCTGAGATTCCGTAATTGACAAGAAATGCTATTATTAAGCAGGTCTGTTGAGATAATTAGCACTCAGGGTTGCATTTTTAATCGGACTTGAGTCAGATAATTTATCACAGCAGTAGCAAGCTGTCAGGGTCACACAATAAATACTCATTAAGACTGAATAAAGATTAACTGCAGGCTGAAAGAAAATTAGGCCAAGTAGTAACATTTGATTTCAATATTTACAGTGCTAATTTGGACTGGTATTGGCAAAAAGATCAGATCCCCAAATTGAGCTCATTTATGAAGGAAGAAGAGATGTTGAGATGCCTAAGTGGGAATCTTTTTAAAGCTTGAAATCGTATTCCTGATTGCCAAAAGTATTAATTTTGAAAGGTTCATTTGGCACGGCAGTTCTGGGAGCCTTGATATCTCTGCATTAATAAGATGACAACTCCAAACAGAGAAGTTGTGCATCTTGAAGGCATGCCTAATTTGTTAACATTAGTCAGATCCTGCACTTTTAATTTAATGCAACTCGCTTGTCTTTGGTTCATACATGGGCAGTTTATGGCACTTCAAGTTAATTAGAAACACCTACCATTAAAACATGCAACATCTTTAAAGGAAAAAGGAAGTCATTTCAAGCCACTGTATTACCAGGCCAAGACATTTATGTACTTGCTGATAATTTACAGTATACTAAAGATAGGGAACCAAATGAGAACATTAGTATTTATGAATACAGTAAATTTTGTTGACAAAACCAGTGTAAAAGGTCAGATCTAGAATCCACAGCAAATGTGCAGTTTGTTTATCAGACGGAGAGGCTTCGATTTTAATAGAAAATTAATTTCAAGGGCTGCAACATGGGTGTAAAACCCCACTGAACACCCAAGACCCACGCAGCCTCTACCGAAGCATACCCCCACACAGAGACCAATGGTCGTTGGCTGGCATGGGCCATCGTTCACATCTTGGTGCTATTATCAGACTTGGGGGGTTTCAGCCAGATTGCTGTCATCATCAGAGCTTTTGTTAAAAGCCTAAAAGTTCCACTTGTAGTTTCTTCTCTGTAGAAAGATGGTGGGTGAACTCCTGAGACAGCCAGGGCTTCTGTGTGCTGGAAATGCAAGTCCTAGAAAAACACTGGATTAGACTGAGGGAGGGACTCTGAGGTGGGTTTAGGACACAGAAAAGGCACTTGAGGGCATGAGGGGACCAGGCTGCTGGGGAGGAGGGGGTTTCGATGTCCTGAGGGCAGGAGCTGCCAGAGGGAGATTGATCCCGGAGGGGAGAAAAAGGAGAGAAGAGGGTGAGAGATGGGAGTGTTCGGTGGCCAGAGCAGAAAGGTGTTGCCTTCTTCGCCAGCCCTTCAGGGAACTTACCAGAAATAAACTGAAGAGGTCTTTGTGTCTCGGGGTTCATTTCCAATGGTGGCGTGCTCAGGATGGGTGGAGTGTTGGGTGGCAAGCCAGTAAGAGGGGGACAGAGGACAGGTGGCATGAATTGGCTTTCTTCCCCGGAGACTGGATGCTACTAGCTGCCATCAGCCCGGGGGTCCTGATCCACAGCGGAAGTGAGCCCCTGCCCGCCTTAGGCCTCGGCACCCTTCTCATTGGCCATAGCAGCCACAGAATAAATAGGCTTTCAACCTTAGCTGGAAAGAGATGGGGTTAATTACAGACAAATAGGAAAGCAGAACCCCTCACCCCTATTCATTCATCTCAGTCAACAGTGTGTTGACCTTGTGGTGGGAAGCCAGGGACAAAAGCAGGTCAGAATCCTCAGAGCTGCTCACGAAGTTGGGAGACACACCAGTTACGTACCGTAAAAGCAGGCTCCTATGATGAGTGTCAAATGTTAAGAAAAACAGCATGTTAGGGTCCCTGATGGCACAGGGCCATCTAGCCTGTGGTCTTACAGGCAGGATCCATCCCACTTCTAAAAGGGCCAGAAGTAACTTCTGCAAGAAGTAACAGGGCTGCCTACGCCAGGATCACACAGCCCACCCCTTCTCTGCAGATCGGAGTCCCCTACACCGGGCCTGGCCGGCTGCTCTCCAAGTGCTGGGGGCAGAGGCGGGCCTGGGACCAGCACCGTGGATGCCGAGGCTTTCCTTCCCAACCCTCTGCTCCCTCTGGGCTACTCCTCGCCCTGGTTCTCCGTCCTTCCCCCATCCCACGCTGTTATTTCTACCTGTCTTGGCTTAGTTCCCTGTCAGCTGATCTTTGCCGAGCTGTGAGCTGGTAACTGAAGAGTTTCCTTCCTGAATCTTGATGTTTTAAGCAGTGAATTCCTGATAACCAAACGGCTCCAAAGGTCCCGAGTAATGAAGCTCAAACTGTAGCATTTTGTTAGTGTATTTTGGAGTGGAAACGTCTGCTCAGACCACACTGCGTGGCCAGCGGCAATTTGGCTCTGCCACACTGCGGGTATCTTCCACACGTGGCCCTGGTGTCTGGTTTCTAGCTGAACATCACTGGAGGTGAGGGAGGCAGAAGGCCAGTAGGGAAACCGGGGTGAGGAGCACTCCCCATGGGGGGGAGGGGGGACAGGACTCATGATTTTCAGGTCTTTAAAAAAGAATCCTTAAAAGCTACCACGTAACTGTTAACAACAACGGCCACCACTTACTGACCACTAATTGTCACACCTTATGGAAGCACTTTGCTTCAGGTGTTCATTCGTTCGGTCCTGCTATCCGTATGATCCCCTTTTCATAGATGAGGTACTTGAGGCACAGAGATAATAAGCAACTCATCCAAGGCTGTAGCGCCCGTGAGGTGGGAAGCTGAGATCCACACGCTCTGGAACGCTGTGGAAATTGCCACAGGGCAAAGGGCTTCTGGATGCATACCAGAGCCAGGACAGAGAAACAGGTTCCCAGAGGATCTGAGCATACAGACGGAGGCTTTTGGGGGGTTTTGCTTGTTTGTTTGTATTTCAGGGAAAATACAAATGTTAAAAATGAAGCAGACCATGTGCCTGCGCACAATAGAACCTAAATTCCCTCAAGTGAAAAAGACCTAAAATGGCAGGGTTCACTTGAGGATTGCATCTGGCCATTCATGCCAACAGATGATAATGAAACTTGGAGAACCTTTGTTAAATGGCTAGAGACCGGGTCACGCCATGGATCTGTTAAGAATTTGGCTGTGAAAGTGTTGGTGAAAAACCTGAAAATAACCAAAATGCTCCTCAGTTGGAGATTGATTTAATAAGTCGAATGTATTTATCCTATTTAAAATCATTAGGTAATGGCCTAAAAATATGTCCAGGATATAGTGCTAAGTTTAAAGGAAAAAAAAATTGCAAAGTGTTACAGTCTTTCATATATGTATAGATTAAAGATTAGTAAAGAGAGTACACTGAAAAATATATTTGGAGTCATCCCCAGTAATGGACAGTGGTTGGGATGGGGCTGTACAAACTTTCCCTTTTTACATTGTAAATAATTCCGTAACTTTTGGGTGTTTATGGTGAGATATGTTGCTTTTGAATTCCAAAGAAACAAAGAGATAAAAACTGAGTTTTAATGGACAGTTCTGTTCAGCCAAGGAATCAAGATTTCCTAATGGGATATAAAGCTTTTTCATAGCATATTGATTCTATGTTATATATCCATAAAAACAAGAGAGAACACAGACTGGTTAATTTTTTTCTTATTTGCAAGCAATAAATCCATCCTGTTGATAATTTTGAGTGTTTTTGAGTCAACAGTGTATTTTCCATTCAGTAGATGTGCTTTGGGAAGAGAGACATCATATTTTGGGTACCTGGGAGCAAATCAGAGTAAGAGTACATCATAGAAGCATCCAAAAGGCAAAGTTCAACAAGAAAAATAGCAATGCTTTTATTGAGTAACTGCTCTGCGCCTCATTTCCTCCTCACAAGGCCCCCTGGAGTGTTCTATTGGTCCCTGTTTCTGGGGAAAGGAAAAGCAAGGCAAAGCTAGGGTAAGTGATAGTGTGGGGCTTCAGACCTTCTGTGAGTTACTCTTCCGGAGTCCTTGTTAACCATTAAGCTTAACTGCTTCCCGTGGAGTAGATGTCTTGAGAGCTAAGGCTGTCTTTGTAACGGCCACATCTCCTCCGTCTTGAGACCTGTGCCCAGAAAGTCACTGGCAAGACTTCAACAACTCTAGCTGACACCAGGTACTATAAGTACATGAAGGCAAGCAGACGTGGCTGGCTGAGCCTCGCAGGAGGACCTAGGAATGAGTAAACTGCTTGTCTGGAGAAACAAATAGAGCAAAACTAAACATTAGAACGTTAAAACCCAGGCACTTATTTAACTTGCTGCATAATGGGATCCTAAAACTTGGAGTCACCGAGCATGTCCGTGATGCCAAATATTTGGCTATGATTAAAGCAGGAAATGGTATGAAAATGTTTAAAGCACGCAGTTCATTCTGGAGGGGATAATAAATAGGGAATCTTTGACAACAGCAAATAAATCAGAACATGTAAATAGAAACGCTGGCCTTATGAGCCATTTTATGCCATGGACGGGCAAGATAGGTAATCAAGATAGACATAGGAGAGCGTTTTAATCTTTACTACCATCATCTGTTATCAGTCATGGTAGAAGTAAACGCGAGGACAAAATAAAACTGAAAGCCTACTGACTCTTTCAGGAATACTTTGTACGGGACTTTGAGCCCTGGAGGTAAACCAAGCAACGTGCAAAGGGTGGATGCTGAGCTCACTTGAGGGAGAATGCATAAATGTGCAAGTAAAAAAGAAAGGATTGTTGAGCTCATTCAACCTTTCTACTGTAATAGATGATGATGTACACTGTATACACTGTATTTTCCATAATGGAAATCTTCACTCATTGCACTCCCAAAGAAGCTCCGCCAATGACAAGAAGCATGTTGGTACAGATATAGATGAGTGAGGGGGTTGGCCGGTTACCGGCGGAGCTGGCAGCAGTAGGGCGCGATGCAGAGGCAGACCGTGCTAGATGAAAGGGTTAAAGGAAGCAGTGTTGTTCCTTCTGGTCACCAGAGAAAACATGTCCTCTTGGCAAGCATGTACTTTTTCTCACTTGGTTTTCCTTCCAAACTCTGCCTAACCTCTCATTTTTGGGGTCATCTCTGTTTTCCCTCAAGTCAAAGGAAAGAAAAACCTTTTATTTTTTCTTGACGGATATTTGTAGGAAAAACAAATGAGTGACGGTGGAAGCTTTACCAGCAGTGTTCCTATTTACAGACGGTCTCTTCTGAGCTTCGCAAGGGGGCCATGTGGAAAGAGGGTGCACGGAACTGTGGACGGGCCAGGCACGCCGGGCGGAGCGTGGCGCCGTATTCAGTGCTGTGCCTCAGTTGCTCTTGCCTCACCCTAGCCGCCCAGCCCGCACAGAAGGGGGGCAGCCCAGGTTCTGGTCCTCTTCCTGCCGCCAGCAGCTGGGGGACCTCACCAAGTCGTAAGCACTTCCTCCTCTGTCACATGGTGCTAGGGCAGCTCCACGACGCCAGGAAGATTTTATTTTGTTTTTTTCCTTTGTATAAATAATATCTTCCGTTTTGCTGTTATTTTTTCTTTCGTGTAAATGCTATCTTCCATTTAGCAGTTGAAAACTCTTCGACGGAATCATTTTAACAGCTTTATTGAGATAGAATTCATATGCCATATAGTTCACCTATTTAAAGTATACACTTACATGGTTTTAGTGTGTATTCAGTTATGTGATCATTGCCACAATCGAATCGTATGATACTTTCATGTCTCTCTTAAAAAGAACCACAAGCATATTAGTTTCACTTCATTCACCTCCCGCCTCTTTCCCAGCCCAAGGGTCCTGCTAATCTACTTCTAGATTTGCCTATTCTGGGTATTATATATGAATGAGGTAATACACTATGTGACCTTTAGTGTCTCAGCTGCTTTCACTCAGCACAATGTTTTCAGGATTTACTCATGTCACAACACATATTTGCCAAATAGTGTTGCAGTGTATGGACATACCCTACTCCATCTGTTCATCGGGTGAGGTGGAGTTCCATTTTGAGGATCTCCCAAACTAATTTCCAAAGCAGTTCCATCGTTTTCTGTGTGAGGATTCCAGTTTCTCTACATCCTCACCAACACTTAGTATTCTCTGTCCGTCTGATGATAACCATCTTTGTGGGTCTGAAATGGAATCTCACTGTGGTCCAGGTGTTCATTTCCCAAATGACTAATGATGAACATTTTTTTTCTAGGCTTATTGGCTATTTGTATATCATCTTTGGAGAAATGTCTATTCAAATCCTTGCTCGTTTAAAAAATCGGGTTATTTATCCTCTTGAGCCAAGAGTTCTTTATATATTTTGGATACAAGTCCCTTATCAGTTACGTAAGTTGCAAGTATTTCCCCCCATTCTTTGGATAGTCTTTTTAAGCTCTTGATGGCGTTGTTTGCAACACAGAGTTTATAGTTTTATTGAAGTCCGATCATCTGTTCTTCCTTTTGTTGCTTGTGCTTTTGGCGTCCTATCTTAGGAAACATACCTAACCTAGGGTTAGGAGGATTTACTCCTGCGTTTTCTTCTAGGGGTTTTATAGTTTTAGCTCCCTCATTTAGGTCTGTGAACCATTTAAGTTCATTCAGCTGAGTTTGAACTTTACAAAATGATCTGTTCTGTGGATTGGATTGATTTTGTCCAATTTTTCAGACGGGATGTAGGGCCAGAATATAACCGCTCCAGAGACTGACTACCCCCCAATGTACCATCTGTCAGACACCCCCCCCCCCCCAATCTATCATAGCAATCTTGCACACTCTTCCTCGGGGCAATGTGAAAAGTCCTTGCCGCTTTTTAACCTTTGTTTTGTTTTTATTGCCTTTAAATGCCCTTTAGGTGGTGCTATTGCATTTCCTCATTTTTCTTTCTTTCCTGCTTCGAGAAGGAAAGGGTGTGTGTTCCTCTTTGGTGCGCCACATAATTTACTGGGGGAAAACATTACACCAAACTAGAAATCTGAAATACTGCATTTAGATGACATTTACCTGATGGTCCTTACCCAACCAAAATCCTTAAAGACGTTCCCCGGCGAAGACACTTCTCCACCTGGGTGACTTTGAATGTGTGCCTCAACCATCAAGGGAGCCCGCGGGCTTCTGAGAAGTGGCAGTGTAACTAGTTAAGATCTCCATGTGGCATTAATGATGATTTCCAGCTCTTTCAACTTCCATGTGGCTAATTAAAAAGTGGAACTTTCAAGTGGTTGACTTCCTAAAGAGGTTTGCAAAATGCCTCTTCTGTTAGGGAACCTGTGTACAGTTTTTACATCTCCTTTCCTGGATTATCTTCCCTGTGCCAACTCACAGTGTGGGACATTAGGACACGATATGCCTTTTTTTTTTTCCCCTAACCACTTAAAAAATTCCCAGGAAGGTTTTTTTCCACTCCCAACTGCCTTCCCATTATGTTCTGCAGTCTGCCGAGCTTGCCAGAACTCAGCAGGTAGCCCACACATGGTATGCGTGTCTGCGTGAGAAAGCTCCCCTGATGTGGACAAGATGTTGGTTGTAAAATGAAGCCAACATGTTGTCCACAAGTGTGCAAAAATACAGTGTATCCGCAAGCACTAAGGCCATTAAGAATGTTTGGTCAAATACCGCTCACTAGAATGACTCTATTGTTGTAAATGTGATTCAGAGATCAAAACTTCTAAATCTAGGGGAGAGAAATCGATGGCCAGACTACCCATTTTTCTGTGGACATTTTCCTAACACAAAATATCGTAATACTTGTGTGTTATTTTATAAATCGGAGAGTCCCCAAGGAGGGTCCGGGAGAGATTGTCCTTCGACTGTTTCCCACCGTAGAGCAATCTGCTGTTTTCCTGGGGCGTATGTTTCCGTTGCTTCTGACCTTCTCAGGGCTCGAGGTATTATTTTGGAAAAATACCTGCTTAGTAGTTACCGGTCAGCTGGTGACTGTTACTGCGGCCTTCTCTTTCTGAAGCCTATTGCGTGTCTCTTTGTGGAGTGAATGCAATCCTTATGAAATCCTCAGCCACTCATTTTAGTGTGTTATGAACGATATTTGATCCTCTTTGGCCTACTTTTACCAGGAACATTTTGGGCCACATGTAAAGACAAATTATAAGAGTGAGAATTTGAGTATGTTTACTAAAAACAGTGACATTTCTAAAGCGGAGGTGTTTGGCGGGAGCGTTGAGCAGTCTATGTTCATATACGCGCGGAGCTCTCGAGTTCTGTACGTGCCCCTCGGTTACACCGTGAACTCATTGAGGTGACAGACTCCACTTTGTTTTAATATCTGACCTCTGATTGCCCCCAGAGCCAGCGCCAAGTAGGTAGTCCTTCAGTGTTTGCGGCCTGGAAATGTGTTCATAGCTCCCAGCGCAGAAGCTATGGCCAAGAACAGACAAGAAAAGATTGTGATGCGTCTTCTTGGGGCATATTGCTTAGGAGTTTATGTGATGCAGTTTTCCACTGTATTCCTTCTTCAGGCTAAGGGTGATCTTTGGAATGTTCGCAGAAGTTTTTTTAGATGGCTTCCACCACCTAGTCAAAATTAAGGTGTGCTATGAAAGAAAGAAGATGGAGTTTTGACAGACAAAGATGGTGGGGTGTTTTTTTTTGTTTTGTTTTTTGTTTTTTTTTTTAAGATTTTATTTATTTATTTGACAGAGAAACACAGCCAGAGAGGGAACACAAGCAGGGGGAGTGAGAGAGGGAGAAGCAGGCTTCCCGCCAAGCAGGGAGTCCGATGTGGGACTCGATCCCAGGTCTCCAGGATCATGACCTGAGCCGAAAGCAGTCGCTTAACCAACTGAGCCACCCAGGCACCCCCGGAGATGGTGTTTTATGAAAGGTGGTTATCTGGTCTTTGTTCTGTTTGTACTCCTGCTTTTCCCCGAGTTAGAACAGAGGTGTGGGTTACTCTGGTTGCATGTGGCGTCCTGGTCTTGCGTCTGTGCCCGGGAGTCCACTTACTGGTGCGGTCAACCACAGGATGGGAGGGGCTCTTCAGGAGCACAGGCCAACAGTAGCAGGACTGAGCCTTGATGACCGTGTGGGAAGCAGTTGGGCAGCATAACCTCCGACTGCTAAACCAGTCAGAAACACCGCCTGCTACTTCATGCACATCTGCTTTCTATGCAGCCTGAACTTATCAATGGGTTGGATTGCCATCGTCCATTTATAAATCAACCACAAAAAATAAAAAGACCCTCCCCATGGAAACAGTGTTATATACAGTGACCAAGGTCACAGGTGAGCCCACAAAAGCACATCCAGACATAATGTAGCTGAAATTTTGTACATGCGCGATAAATAAATTAAAAAAAAAAACCCACAACGCCAATGAACTGAATAGAAGGAGGTGATTGTATTGAATATTGTAATCTAAGATTTTAATTAGAAAAGAGAAGGAAGGGGCACCTGGGTGGCTCAGTTGGTTGGGCGACTGCCTTTGGCTCAGGTCATGATCCCAGAGACCTGGGATCGAGTCCCACATCGGACTCCCTGCTTGGCGGGAAGCCTGCTTCTCCCTCTCTCACTCCCCCTGCTTGTGTTCCCTCTCTGGCTGTGTTTCTCTCTGTCAAATAAATAAAATCTTTAATGAAAAAGAAAAAGAAAAAGACAAGAGAAGGAAGTAAGTGGAAGTACTCCTTATATTCCAGAAGTATTAAGGAAAGGAGAAAGAGCAATTCTGAATTATCCAACCTAGGAAGCAGGAGGGGAAAAGAGGAAAGGAGTGAACAAAGTTAAAAACTAAACATTAAAAAAAAAAAAAAAAAGTCTCTCCCCAGAGAAGTTATCTGACCTTTAAAGAGTGAGAGACCATACACTTTGAAAGCTTTGGAATCCTCCCCTGATTTAAAGTGAATAAGGGCATTTCTTCCCAAGATTTCAGAGGCCTCCACAATGTTCATTTATTCTTACGCCAGAAGAGGTGTGGGAGCTTTTGAAGGTTTCTGTGTGTGAAGAGCATGGTATTATGAACTTTAAAAAACATTCTGCCGGAGGATTGTATGTTTATGGCCTATCCTTTTCTTTACTTGGTATTCACTCACTTGAGAATTTTTCACATTTGTTGTTGTTGGAAGGAAGGTTTAATGGATTTTGGAGTCAGGCCCCAGCTTGAGCCCCAAATCACTACATCTAGGATCAGGGTCACCCCTGAGCCCACTTTTCTTTATTAGAAAACGGAACTAAGGGGCACCTGGGTGACTCAGTCAGTTAAGCATCTGCCTTCAGCTTAGGTGTGATCCTGGGCAGTCCTGGGATCGAGCCCCACATCGGGCTCCCTGCTCAGTGGGGAGTCTGCTTCTCCCTCTCCTCCCCACTCATGCTCTCTCTTGCTCTCTCTGTCTCCCAAATAAATAAAATATTTTTTAAATAAGAAAATAGAAATCATAATATCCATATCACAAAGTTGTGAGCACAACATTCACGAAGTGCCTCCTGGCCTGCCTGGTAAAATGCTCCGGGAATGACGGCCATCATTACCAGATCTTACAGATCCAATTTCTTCTAGATCTCCAGCCTTCTCATGTTTATGCAGAATATCAAAAACAGCAGCAGCCTAGAGGTGCCTGGCTAACTCGGTTAGTGCAGGGCATACCACTCTTGATCTCTCAAGGTGTGAATTTAAGCCCCACGCTGGGCGTGGAGCCTGCTGGAAAAACAAACAATAAATAGCAGCAGCATAAAGAAGAGTAAAAAAATGTTTAATTTAGGCTTGTATGTGAACCTCAAAGCTAGCAGAAAAGAATCTTACCTCTCGGGAGTCTGCCAGCTCACCCCACACTTAAATGGTTCTAAAACCGTTTGGCTTACAAGCTTGTGGGAGGACAAGTGAGGAGTCGTATTAAAGATGTCCTCATTGAGTACATTTTCATATCTCAAAAGACTTCGTTTTTCATCTTCGGTCTTGATTTAGTCCTAGCTGTAGCTATTTAGAGAAAAGATGAAGGTGCCATAGCTGGATACACATTAAAATGGTTTGGGATAAACCGCATGGGACCAAAATGTTCATTTTTAAAAGTGTCTCTCTCTCTCTCTCTCTCTCTCTCTCTCTCTCTCTCTCTTTTTTAAGTCTATTTCATGCTGGGAATCGCGTTTCCTTTAGCGTTCCAGGCTGATGGCGGAGATGAGAGCACACGTGTGCTCTCTCCCGTCCGCCCCTGCATCATGGCTGATGGGCCCTGATTACGTGGCGGTAGTCATCGTCAAGCACTGCCTTGTGCTGTGGCCTGTCCGATACCAGCATGTTTCTGAACTGTGACTGCCCAGGGAGCCGACTTCAAACTGCATTCCCAGCTGCCCTTGGCTTGACATGTCCCATGAGTCATTGATCCAAGGGAGAATTTTAGAAGAATTAGGGAAAATGCCTTAATTAACGAAGTGTCTTATCCCCTCCAACCCCAAATGGCCTTCCAAACCTTGGGTTTTCCTTTCTTTTCCTTTCTCATTCTCCATACCCGTGGAATTCTTCTCTGTCCTTGCCCCCCTTTTCCCTAGGCTTGCCACTCCCCTGGCCCCTTTTTAAAACATCACAATAGCCCATTCTTTCAGTGCATCAAATAAGTTTCTGCTCAGGACTCAGCTTGTGATAACTCAAGGAGAATTCTTCAGTTTCGTCATCACATCCAAACCATACATATACTGCCCAAGGCCACCTCTAATCTGTCTCACCCCACAGCAAAGTTTATTCTTCTAAAGTGTGATAGTCCTATTTTCTTCATTTTTAGGGGAAAAAAAAGTTTTTAAAGATTGGTTTTATAATTGTTTTGTTCCTGTACACCAGGGACCAGCAGACTATGGCTTTTAAGCCAAACCTGGCCTCCCCTGTCTTTTATAAATAAAGTTTTATTGGAATAAAGCCACACCCATTCGTTTAGGAATTCTCCAGGGCTGCTGTCACACTCTCAGGGCAGAGTTAAGTAGTAACGGAGACCATTTGGCCCACAAAGCCTAAAATATGTACTGTCTGGCCCTTTACAGAAGTTTGCCCACCCATGCCCTGTATCTAATCTCTTTGCAGATGGCCTTCCAGAAAACAAAGATTTAGTTCTCCACCGAGAAATTCTCTTTTGCCACAAACTTACCGAGGGTCAGTAGCCACAGTCATTTAATCTCCTTAGGTCTGGTTTCACATTCTGTAAAGATGTGATTGTTAACACCCGCTTTGTTTTTCTGAGTGCAAAGTGATAGAACAACTTCAAATTCTTGTTCACATATATTCTGCGATGCTGGCGTTGAATGTAAGGCCATTGCCCTGGTTATGAGTGTGTTCATATTCAGCACGTACTTTCCTGAACATTTAGCTTTTTTTTTTTAATAATTTGCTTCCAATTTATAGTAGAATATTAGGCAGAATATTTGTATTGCTGTGGTAAGATATAAACATTTTTTTAAAGATCTTATTTATTTGACAGAGAGAGAGCACAAGCAGGAGGAGTGACAGGGAGAGGGAGAGGGAGAAGCAGGCTCCCTGCTCAGCAGGGAACCTGACTCGGCTCGAACCTGGGACCCCACAATCATGACCTGAGCCAAAGGCAGACACTTAACCGACTGAGCCACCCAGGTTCCCAGATATAAACATTTTCTTAAAAGAATATAGAACAAATACATGAATATAAAGTTATATAGAACATAAATTAGATGAACATTTTCTTGGTAATAGAGCAAATATCTTTATTTTGGGGTTCTTATGAAAGCATCTCAGGAAAACTATTAAGTCATGTTGTTTTCATGAAGAAAAATTTGATCTTTCCTTTTTTAAAAGAAAATGTCTCAAAATCAGGTTATCAAAAAGTGAATATATATATATGTGTGTGTGCATGTATATGTATACACACATACACACACACACATTTGTATTGACTTTCTATCATTACAAATGTGCCCTTTCTCATTATCGTCATTGTGACCATTTATAGTATGTTCTTTCTGGGAAAAAATGGAGGATAATGGAATGTTCCAGAAACTACTCAGGAAGACAGATGTCAGGATTGCAATAACATTTTCTCCTCTTCTTGTTCTTCGTAGGCCATTTCTTGATTATTTTCATGTAAGATATAGTTTAATTATAATTTCACACTCAAGAAGTAATACATCTTTATTATAGAAAATACAGGGGGAAACATACAGAGAAGGAACAATTGCTATATTCTCACCACCCAGAGATAACAGCTGTTGACATTTTGGTGTCAGTCTTTCCAGACCTTTTTTCATATATATTATGTGCGTTTTTAAAAACTGCTATTCGGGACGCCTGGGTGGCTCAGTTGGTTAAGCGACTGCCTTCGGCTCGGGTCATGATCTCGGAGACCCAGGATCGAGTCCCACATCCGGCTCCCTGCTCGGCGGAGGGCCTGCTTCTCCCTCTCTCACTCCCCCTGCTTGTGTTCCTTCTCTGGCTGTGTTTCTCTCTGTCAAATAAATAAAATTAAAAAAATAAAAAATAAAAACTGCTATTCTACTTTCTGAGAAAAAAATAATACTGCTATTTATCGAATATCTGGTTTGACTACGTAGTTTGCTGACAGCTTCGTACGCTTGGCCCTCACTTAATCTTTACAGCGTTCCTCTGGTATGCAAGTATTATAAACTCATTTTGAGAAACTAACACTCAGGAGGTTAAGTCATTTGCCCAAGGTCACACAACCCTCCCCTGAACTCAACTCTTACACATCGTACTCACCTACCTACAAACTTTCGTGTCTCATCAATAAGCTAGTGTTTGAATCTGGCCAGCTAAGGAACGTCGCTGTGGTTAATGTCCTAGTTAGCAAGAGTGGTTCTTCTGTAGTGCACCCTGGCGTGAGTTTTCACTGAAGATTCCAGAATGACCCTCACTTCCTGTTGCCAGCCTGGCTCTCCTCCACATGGCTGCTGGAGACCTCCCTGGCCTGTTGGCCACCAGACTTTTCCGAGTGGCTGGCACTTCTCCCTCCCCCTGCTGGCCACAACGCACAATATGCTGGTCATCCCCCAGGCCGCCCACTGGAGCCACCTGACCCTATTAGAGAAATACCTGGACCACTAAATAAATCCTCAAATGGAAGGTAGCTCCTGGGAAGGAGTCAGCTCCTAGACGACTGTTTTATTTGTAAGTTTTGAAGGACAGTCCAGAGGGAGAAGTTGCTTAGAATCTTTTAGTTGCAAGGAAACTGAGCTGTCTGTTTAAATCAAATCTTGACCACCTGCCCCACCTCCACCCCAACCCTTGCCCATGCTTTCATTCAGAGCCTTCAGGTGAACACTGTCCCAGCCCCCCCATTGCTAGCTGCTGGGGGCTCTGTTTAAAAGGCTGTAACCCCAAGATGGTGAAGGAAGTCAGTTGCACAGTACAGGGTAGGGCATTAGTGAAGAGCAAAGGAAAGAATTAGTGTACTTGAGAGCATACGAAATTAAAAGTTAACAAAAGCAAGATTTTAACAATTGTTTTCTTCTGTGTTAGAAGGTAAATCTAAAATGAACTGCAAAGTTCTTTAGTGAGAGTCATAAAAGGCCTTGCCTGCAACTGGCTTTCCATTGGGAAACCTAATAAAAATTTGTTAATGCATTGTGATTGAAAATTACTATGAAAGTTAAGAATAATAAAGTAGAACCTAAATAAAGTGCTCTTAACTGTGTTTATATCTGCATTAGGGGCTTAAGCTGTGCCCCAATTACATGTTTTTACTTTTCATTGTTCAACAGTTTCAAATGTACCAGAAAATGCTGGCCGAAGACTGTTGCCTAACTGAAACCAGATAGGTTCAGACTTCCAAAAGCTGCAAGAAGAAAATAAATCCCTCTGTTCAAAATAACCTGAACATTTTAAGTATAGCAATCACGTACCATTTGACTCAATTCAGTTCAAGTCTGTCCTGCTTCTCAGTAAATATATGATCGAATAAATACAAATGAACTCTTCAGATAATACACAAACATGCTGACAAAAAAGTTATATGACCTTATGTTGCCTACCAGCCTCGTAGAGTCAATTTTTATTTCACTTTATCCGTAACCTGTAACATGAGAAGTCTTCATTGTAGGGTCCCTGAACACTGATTCCAGGGAAGAAACTCTTACTTCCAGAATTGGTTCTGACTATCTTCTAGAATACTACTTAGCATTCAGAATGATTTAAAGGGTCCTGAGGAAATAGTACTCCCAAACCAACCGCTATGAATTACTCCTCTTTTGGAACCTATCACCATATTTCTTTTTTAAAAATGCAGATCCTCTTGTGAGAGTCTTATTCCAATGAGAAATACAGATTGGTGACTCTGTAATAGACCCCATGGTCCCTGCCTTTGGCAGGCCTAAAGTTGAGGGAAACAAGAAAAAAGGCACTTAATTTCAGTATTTGTGAAAGGCAGTATGTGGTAGTATGATAATAAAAATAGTGGAGTACATTTGTTGAGCACTTGTGTGTGTGTGGGCACATGCGCCACAGTTCTAAGCACTTCACATCTATTCTATCAGCTAATGCTTACAGCACTTCTATAAGGAAGATACTATTGCCTCATTTTACAGTGAAGGTACTTAGGCCAGAGATGTTGAGTAATTTTGCCCCTGCTCATACGGAGAGTCGATGGCCAAGCTGGGATTCAAAACACTGTAGAGTGGTTCTGGAGCCCATTGTCCACTTAACATGTCTCTAAAGGACCGTCATCATAGGGAGAGCGTCATCAGTCAGTTCTATAGGAAATACTATAAATAGAAGTTCAGGGGGAGAATGTGGGGGTCGGGATTCCACGAAGAATTCCCAGATGAGTGGAGAATGATGAGCAGCTGCGGCCTCAGAGAAGCTTGTGCTCTGAAGGAGAGGAAGCTACCTCTGGCCTCCTTACTCATCAGAGACTTACACTCTTTTGAGTGTTGGAGGAGCAGGGGATGTTCAGAGTCCGACTCCTAGTTCTTCCCCTTCTCCTGCCTCCCTCAACTTCTAGGAGCTCTTAGGGGTTATCTAAATCAGTTCACAGAAAAACTCAAGTCTTTGACCCTGGCAACAGCACAGATGAAGGGAGAAGTCTGTCCATTACAAAATGGAGATCTCCCAGGGAGACCTCCTGTCCCCGAGAACCCCCAGGGTGTGGCTGGATGCCTGAAGGAGAACAAGGCTGCCATTCCCTTAATATGAATGCTGTTGACATGTACCCTCTTTTGGAAAACCTACTTCTTTGTTGCCTCCTGCCACCAAGCCTGGGGTCTGCTGAATCTCCAGTTCCCAGCATGGATAGACTGGGAAGAGCACCAGGCTGGAGGGATCCTTGAACTTCTCCAGAAGCACTACCTGTTAGCCATTCTGTGCCTCCGTTTCCTTGTCTGTAAGGTGGCTCTTGTAATACTTTTCCAAACTATATCACTTTGTTGGGAGGATTGTAAAATCTTCATCTGTGTTGACAGATATTTGTGGCATGCCTAATAGAGGTGAGGAAATGAGAGAGGACAGCAAAATAGACTGAGGTGCCACTATGGTGATGCATCTTAGTTTTTGCAAATTAGTTGGTAGAGCTCCACATGCTGTATTAGCAGAAGTCTGAGATTCTCTTCACGTGCACAGATGATCCAAGAACCTAGTGGTGGTTCAGTCCAGAGGGTTAGCCTCCCTTTTGTCTGTCCTGCCATCTTTCTCGACCATGCTGCTGTGTGAGGCATGTCCTGTCCGTTGCAAGGACAGATCTTCAGCTGTTAGACCGAGCTTGCAGGGGCAGTCGTGGCCCACACCAAAGGTAGAGCCCCATGTGGGACTCCGGCTGCTGCTGTTTCCTACTGTTAGCCTTTGCTCCCCCCAAAGCCAAGTGCTGCACCAGGAAGCTGGACACAGAGGCACTTCGGACAGTCGCATGCTGTCTCCAGGCCAGCCCTCCTCTCCGCCTTGAGCCTGTGCCATCTGTCATATTCTTCCTGCCTGGGGCGGGGAGTGGGGGTGGGGCTCTCTCTCCTTTGGGGACTCTCCTCACACAGGCAGAATGGTTCAGTTCCTCACCAGCACGAGACTCCATCTACTACAGGGGAGTGTCCAGGCTGGCTGTGGTGAACTTCCCAAAGTTTCTAGTACACCTTTCCTCATAACTTCCATTGTGAGTGTGTGTGCGTGTGTGTGTATACAAATGCTAAATTATAAGGATTCAAGCGTCTGCCCAAAAGAAAGACACTCGGCAGAGGAAAGGCTGCGGTGATTTTTAAGGACACCCATGATGGGCATTTTGCTTACTTTCTAACACACACATGCACTGGAAGGACCCATCCGAATGAGTATTGTCCCACCGGGAGGTGTTTGCAGGTGTATTTCTGGGGCGCTCCCATTGCTCAAAGCATGCCCACAGCTGTTCTCCTGTCATGGCCCTCCGAGCAGCTTCAGTCCGCAGAAAGGTTTAGACTCCTTGGTAGCCACAGCTGATTTGTTTTGGGGGAGTTGTGCTGTGTGCATTTTCCCCTTTATGGGCCATGGGGGCTGAATCCTCCAGTCGTCTCCTCCAAACTTGATGACAAATGGCCTTGGCTTTGCAGTGACAAAGAGTTACACTTTCAGTGATATTCCACGGGATTCCATGCATTTTCCAAAGTTTTCAGGAAGAAGTGTAAGATATTTTTGAGTCATGAAATGGCCGCGTAGTAGGCTAAGGACATAATGGGCGCGTAAGATGACTGTGTGAACGAGGAGAGCCCTATCTTTTTATATGTGCTCTGGCATTTGTCTTAAAATAGTCTGATTAGTTAACAGGGAGGCATGCCACACTGGGAAAGTATTGTGTTTATGGTGGGTGGTGGTGGTCTGTGTCCTAAGCAGCTCTAGTTTTGTGCTTCTGGAGAGTGGAACTCATTATCTTAGCAAAAAACAAGTTAATGAAACTTATGTAGATCTGCCCGGAGAATGCACACGGTACTTTACTGGCTTCATAAAAATAAGAAACCTTTAATGGCATCTGTTTTTCTAGGTATGTTAATATGACAGCAGATTGAACTATGAGCCGCCTTCTTGCCTGCTTCCATTGGATGACACAGTTGTCTAAAGACTCATTAAAAAAACAAAAAACAAAACAAAACAAAAACCCCTGCCTTCCTGGCTTTCCAGAAAGAAAGGGCTTTAGAAAGATGAAAATATACTTCACAGGTGCTAATTCACTCTTTATTCACTCACTCAACTTTTGTGAGAAGTTTAAGAAATGTCTTTATGCTCCTACTTACTATAGTAAAAAAAAAAAAAAAAATCCCCCTAAATATTCAGTTTCTGAGATACCTAATAGTCAGACTTTCTGGATTCAGCTGTAGGCAAATGGCGGGGGTAGCAAGACTGCAGACCTCACCAGGCTCTAGAAATGCCACCCGCACAGATAGTGATAGTGGCCCAGATCAGCACGCGCGTGTGTACACACACACACACATACACACACACACACACACCCGCATCCAACAAGAATGAGGTGAAGGAGGCATTTCTTGTGTCCGAGAAGAAAGCCCATGCATACTCTGTGGGTGAATTTTAAACACTTTGGACCCAAACTGATTGCTTTCTTTCTGTTTCTTTCATTAACCCTGGACTAGCCCATCCCTGCCAGATGTGTTGCATTTCAGATCTCCTTCCCTCAGTCTCCTGGTGTTCAAAAATTGGACTAGGGCTTTCTCGGGGTGTAAGTTCAGCCTCTAAATCATGTCACTGTGGTGTTAATTTCCTCTCCTGTGCTGAGGATATGCAAATATGCTCGGCTTAATCCTCATCACCTGTCCAGTCCTCGTGGGCCAAGTCGGCTGGCAGGCCAGGCCTTGGTGGGACAGGGCTCAGGGGGGCCGTAGGGAGCAGGGGCGGGAGGAATGACTGTAAATGTTGGTGGCGCCAGGCCCGGTCGCGCTCCCGTTGCTGGCAACCCACCATCTGCTGGGAAGCGTGCGCTTCCATCCCCTCGGCTACAGCCTCCCGGTGGGAGATAAGCCCCCAGTGAAGGAGGCTGAGCCTGGCAGCCGGATTCCAGGCCGAGTGGAATAATGTCTGACATTGAACCCTGGGAGGCTGGGATGGGGTGTGCAGAGATGAGTCCACAGGACTCAGCAGCTGCCCTATTTTAACTTGGGCTGTTGACAGTTCATGCTGAGAGCACTTGTTTCTGAACTCCACAGAGCTGGAAACTCAGCGTTTTAATTTGGGGTTTTCATTTGGAAGAGTCATTTTACGGGAACCAAAACGTCTGCTGACATTACCCTAAGAACGTGCTAGTCTTGTCGACACCCCGGAGTCGAGGAGATGAGAAAACCCTCCAATACTGAATGCACATCCTTGGGAAAAGCAGCCAAGCCACTGGAGAATGTGCCGTTGGCTGGTGAGACCATCCCCAGGGTCCCCAGGGAAACACGGAGACTCAACTACAGATTGCGAATATTTGCAGCCCTGGTCCTGGCCCCAGACGACTGCCGCCTCTTGACTCCTGTAGGTCCTTCAGAAAGATTGTGTTAACGGATTAAAAGTCCCGAGGAAGGAAGTTTTGATACCTACAATATCACATTCTTTTCCATGATCATATGACTTCCCATTTATTCCGCTTATCCCGGCTTCCAGACGAATACAGACCATACCGTCTTCCTGCCGTAGAGAGGAGCTTTGAGGAGCCAGCCCCGGCCCCTTAGAGATTTACTAGAAGCATGTATCTCTGGGTGCTCTGGGAACCATAGGTTACCTGGCACAGACTAAACTCCAAAGGAAATAGTGTGGTCGCATGCTTCCTCTTTTAATACTCTCTTGACGGTTCTGGAAGGAAAAAAATCCACTATTAGAAGTTGTTAGTACTTTTGCTGACTTGAAAATATTATGAAAAAATTTCCTATTAAAAATTGTTGGTTATTTTGCTGACTTTAAGAATATTTTATAACCAACATAAAATGTGGTTTGAAAGGTACTATCTGAATGAAAATGAGAGCTTGTTTTATTTTTGTTCTGTCTTCAGTATACTTCTTCATATTTATCTTTATATACGGATTTCTTTCAGTAGTGATTTATATTTGCTTTCTCCAAAAAGTTTAAAACACAATGTAAAATGCCCTGTAAAAATTTTACACTAGATTCCCTAAAACACTTGAGAGGCTCACTGGATTTTGTTGGGCATACACTTCATTCACTGGAATGAAAACTTGGCTGAGGGAATCATGACGTCTATCCACATAACTACCTTCTAGTTTCTTCTTCCCTGTGTCCTGACCCCTAAAACCCACATGTACTAGAAATTGTTCCGTGTGTGTTTGTTTTTTTAGTGAACTGCTCAGGGGCCCATGTTCCTCATAGATAATCTTAAGAATTATTTTGGCGACCATGATGATATTGTCCCTAATGCTTTGCAATGCATTTTAGGGAGAAGTCCCCGGGGCTTACAGACACTTTGTATCAAAGGCAGCACGAGTTGACAAAGTGTTTTTGTTTTTCTTTTTAAGTGAGTCCTTTGGAAAAATCAGCGTCTGCCTTCCTTTTTGAGAAGTAGCTTTCCAGTGAGATCTGATGCATGCAGTTTTGATGACTGTGATGATTTTATTGCCAATCTAAGTCTGTGCTGGTAGCCTCCTTCGAAACGTCTGGCCTGCAGAGGGCTCTCTAATACCACGTTTTCTTAGTCCTCACTTGGAACAAGTGAAAAAGCCACACTTACAGGAAGGGGAAAGGGAGGCCCAGAGGCTTCATAAGGTTCCTGCTGTCAGACGGTCAGCCTGGTGGCAGTCGGGGAAACAGACTAGGAATTGTGGGCAAAGTCCTTTTCCCTGAGCTTTGTACCAGGCAAGAGATCGGAGGACTAGGTCGGGACTCATTACTTTAATAGCCTAGAGCTAGTTCGCGGAGCAGCAGGAGGCCTCCAAAAAGGCATTTCATTATTGGAACCAAAACTTGTACGTTGTAACTGCCGATTAGTAATAGTCAGTTTTTTTCAACATTTCAAGTAATTTACAGAGCGTTTACACACATAAATAGAAAGCTTTAAATGCTGATATTCCATAAAAAGTAAATAAAATATATTTTTGTGCATTAAGACTTAATTAAGTGGCATGATTTCATGTCACAAATCTAAAACAGGCGGGTGAGACTTGCCAACATCATTGCAGCTGTGTTTTACATTAGGAAATTAATTAAAACAGTCATTTATGCTTTTTTCCACTTAGAGCTATTTAGACCTCTCTGTATTACACCATATATTTTCCCTTCAATCGTTATATTATGGTAATCTATCTTAGCAGGCTATATCTTATTCTGTTAGTGGTAGAGGCATGAAGGAGAAACATGAATCTGGTGAAAAACTTGCTCTGGGCTGGTGAGGCAGACCAAAGGGGCTGAAGACACTTCCTGCTGACTTTGGAAGGAGGAGGTGCTCACTATTTCCGCACACGTTCCCTCCTTTTTTTTCACATCTGAGCAGAATTTCATCTTACATTTCATTAGAACAGGGTTTCCCTTCTGCTGGTGTCAGGAAGCGAAGCAGGGGAAATCAGAAAAAATGCTGGACCTGCCAGATGACACATCATCATTTAGACTTAGCTGTTCTCGGAGACCTTATTTTTGAAGCTGCTTATAGAGCTCAGTTATGGAATGTGCTAAATCTAAAACAAATTAAAACACACCCCAATGGATAGTCGGTACGTAGTTTGCAATTCAAATAAATATTGTCCTGATTTTCTGTATCAGAGCTAAATAATGACTCCCTTGAGCTATCAAGAACAAATCGATCACCCTGTACTTATTTACTGCAGTTATTTATGTTAACAACTGTAATAAAATTATTACTTGATGAAGTTTTAATGATGTAAGTAATTTTGCTTCCCAAGAGGCATCAGTTACCAAATGAGGCTGAAGTTTTGAAGAAGCTACAGACTCAGTATACAAAACGTTACTATAACATCTTTTCTTTGGGATGTAATTCCCAGGACTATGGACTAGTCTTAGGTCAGGGCCAGAGTCTTCTGGTTCCTCAAGGACCAGAGGTACTTCCCTTAAGTTATTCTCACCCGTGAGACACCCGTGTGATTGGATTTTGAGGGTGGCAATCGAGGACAGTTCTAATGCTGTGCAGTTACATGCTTGCACACACAGTTAACTACTGTAAACAAGCGTGTCTGTACATTGTCATTAGTGCTAGTTAGAGTTGGAGCCTATTTCCAACTTGTGTTTCTTGAATGGATTAGCTACTTTGAATTCTTTCATAAAAGGCAGAGGTAAAATTGGTCTATTGGCAACCCTGAATGTTCTTAGCTCTCTGAAAGCCACATTCCTCTTGAGTGGTCCTCTAACCAAATAGCACAAGACTGAGCCCACACCTTTCTTTTGTAACCTTAAGCCATCCCTCTTTTCTAAGACTTCACCCAAACCTATCGTGTGCTTCCCAGCAAATCTGGCATTATTTTCGTTGTTTTTGTGTCGTCGCCCTGTTATAGAACATATCCTCATGCTCTTTCTGTCTGGCACTGCTAGGTTACATTTTTGACAACGAAGCATTGTTGACATGCTTGCCCCTTGAGTGGCTTCAGTGGTTCTCAAACCAGCAGCAGCAGCACCACCGGGAACTTGTTAGAAATGTGCATTCTTGGGCGCCTGGGTGGCTCAGCGGGTTAAAGCCTCTGCCTTCTGCTCAGGTCCTGATCTCAGGGTCCTGGGATTGAGGCCAGCATCAGGCTCTCTGCTCAGCGGGGAGCCTGCCTCCTCCTCTCCCTCTGCCTGCCTCTCTGCCTGCTTGTGATCTCTCGCTGTGTCGGATAAATAAATAAAACCTTTAAAAAAAAAAGAAAAAGGAAAAATGTGCATTCTCAGGTGCCACCCCAGACCTACTGAATCCATTTATCTTTGAAAAATCAATTGATAGATACATTTTTTAAACCCTCCTCACAGGTTTGTGCATGATTGACTTAAGGTCTTTATTCTTTATTGCCTTAGGGCCCAAATTTTCCCTTTCTAGATCCTAGTCACAACTTGGGGCCAGGTCCCAAGTATTTCTCCTGAGAGCTCAGAAGTTGTAATTCCGCAAAGTATAAGATCCCGGCCTGATGGGATAGTCCACCCAGCCTATGCTGAGTATTTAATGTTGCCCCTTGCTAGGTTCTGTTTCAATACTACCTCAATCATTTATTAAGTGGTGACCTTCTGTGAGCCTCTTACCATCTCCTTTTAAGAACTCTAGTATTTTGCATGGTTTGAAAGCAAAAATCTTTAGATAGAGGGCTGGGTTAAGTGACTTCACAAAGTCCTTTATTGATATCAATGAAACGTGTTAAAAAACAAAATCCATCTGAGTAAACGCGAAGATCTGATTGGCTTCATTCAACGATTCATGGATCAGGCAGCATCCATCCAGCAAACAGAAAGGTGCTCCAAGGGCTGGTAAAGAATGGAAGGGTTTTATAGGCACCACTGTTTCTTTTCCATTCCTTAGTTCATTTGGGGAAAGATATAGTGAACAGGCCAATTGATAGTCAAATTAGTTAGTGTATAGTCAATATTAGTATATAGTCAAAGAAATGGAACTTTCTGTAGGTGGTAAAATATTGCAGTGGTTAATGAAGTGACTGCTTGCAACTCTGCTCACAGATGTTCAATATAACCATACAGGGAGAACATGCTCAATAACTTCCTATTTGTATGCAAATAATGGAAAAGTTCAAAGACTATAAACCATTGACTGCTCTATTCTTCAGCTACATTCTGTCTGTAAGCTGTTATTTTCCCTCCTTTGCTCAAGAGGATATAATAATGTCTATGACATGACCCCTGTCCTTCAAAGTCGCCAGTCTAATCAGTGATGTGGTATTACTCATGAGCAATTAGAAAACAAGTTCAAAACCTTGTGATTTTCTTGTAGTCGGAATGGGGTGTCCACATGAGATACGTGTCGACCAAAACAATGATAAAATGTGAAATGTAACATGAGCCAGGACTTGAAGGATAATTAGCATTTTTAAAGGGGGTGCCTGAGCTCAAAGGGAAAAAAATAATTTAAATGCAGCATTAAAATTGGATATACTTTATATTAGATGGGATGGGCTTGATTATACTGCTTGAACAAATAATCTTCAAAACTCAACAAC
The DNA here is from genome assembly GCA_004023965.1 of Spilogale gracilis. Lineage (NCBI taxonomy): Eukaryota > Metazoa > Chordata > Mammalia > Carnivora > Mephitidae > Spilogale > Spilogale gracilis. The sequence goes on from PITA01003952.1 coordinate 115,173, forward strand.
CTAATGCCACAAGTTCATTTTTTTTGCCCACTGTGTATGTCCGGTGTGGCTCAAGAGGAATACTCTTCATTTTGGTTATTCAGTAACCTAGTCTGAAAAAGCTTGACCCATGTTCTGTAATCACTATAGCGAGAGGAATCTCAGCGTGGGCCATCATTGCCCTGCATATCTCACTGGCCAAATCCGGTCACATGGCCATGCCCTATCCTGGGCCCAGAAACTGGAGAGCCAGAGCCACTTGGAGAGCAGTATCAGTAATCTTCAGAACGAAGGTAACAGTTCATGTAATTAAAACTTTGGGGGAGGGGGACAGAGAGCAGGGACGCATACGCAAGGGTTGGGAAACAGAATGCCTAGCAAGGCACTATCTCATAACCCTGAGATCATCACCTGAGCTGAAATCAAGTCAGAGGCTTAACCGACTGAACCACCGAGGCACCCCAGTAATTAAATCTCTTACGCAAAGTGATCATAGCTTGACGATCTCTAGTTTACCTTCTGTGGATTTTAATAGTTTGCCTGGCTTTAGCTTCCATCTAGATAACTGGGAATACAAGTTGCTAGTCATCGTTAGGCTGCCCACTTGAAAATACCCTCACCAGTGTTCCAGCAGACCTCATACGTTCCCTAAAGAGTGTGTGTGGCTGCCATTGTTGGTATCCACTCGAAACTCTCCTTATTTGCTGGGAGCCCTGAGTTTGTTCAGGTGGTCAGTTTTGAATAGTCTAAGCATAGTGGTTCTCAAACCAACAACACTAGCATCACCTTGAAACTTGTAAGAAATGTGAATTCTTAGGTTCCTCCCCAGACCTGAATCAGAAACTTTGGTCTAAGCTGACGGTGGCGCTTCATTCTCCTTGCCACTGACCCGATGGACAGTTAATATTGGGGAGCAGGTCTAGCCAATGAAACATGATGGGACATGCTCTGGGTTGGAGGGTGAAGGAAGACACTCTGGAAGAGGTCCTCATTATCTTTAAGAAAGACTGCATCTCCATGAAAATATGTGATGATGGGAACTGATGCAACCTTCTTATATCCAGAGGAGCATCCCACATGCTAGGGATGATAAAACAAAAGGTTGGAAGGAACTGGAATCTGTGGTGCTACTGAATTAGTCATCCTGGCACCACCCTTTTCCAACACTCTTGTAGGTAATAAATTCTGTGCTAATGGGATTCCTGGCAGAGAATCATCCCAGCTGTGGAACAGAAGTTCTGCTACATTCCCCCACAGTGTTGTCCTTGCTTTGCCACGGTTCTCAGGAGGCTGCTGCTGCTTTGGGGATCAGAGACCCCTTAATCACTGGTTCCCTGCTAGTCTGTTCTACAGAAGACCCCCTTTGACTCTGCAAGTAGCCCTGTCTCTTACCTTATTGATTCTGCCACTGTGTACTTCACGTATCAGGGTTCTCCTCGTTTGTACTTTACACAGTCAACTGGGAATCCGGTTCAAAAGCTCCAGGTTCAAAAGAGGACATTTAACAAGTTCACATTTGGTGTCTGGGCCCCACTGTCTCAGTTCTGGAGCTTCAGTGGCTCGGTCTCTGCTCACACGACTACAGAGGCAGGCCTCCCTAGAACAGGCTTACAACTAGTCAGCTAATTCAGCTGTGAAACGTGGTCACTCATAAAGTGGGCCCTTTGCGGGTAGATCTGTATGAGTTATGAGGAGCCCATGCGACTTGAAGGGCTGTTGTTCTTAGTATATTTTAAAAGAAGGCAGGTATCAAAACAAGAAGGCCTCTGTGTCCTACTTAACATTACAAGAGGGCACCTGGGTGGCTCAGTTGGTTAAGCGACTGCTTTCGGCTCAGGTCATGATCCTGGAGACCCAGGATCGAGTCCCACATCGGGCTCCCTGCTCAGCGGGAGGCCTGCTTCTCCCTCTCTCAGTCCCTCTGCTTGTGTTCCCTCTCTAGCTCTGTTTCTCTCTGTCAAATAAATAAATAAAATATTTTTTAAAAAATAACATTACAAGAAAGACCCTTCCCAAAGTGAATCCACTTCTTCCTATCCAGGTAATTAAAGTGACCCCTTAGAGCCAGCACATCCTACAAATACCGTCTAACATCATGGCTCTTATTACCTTATGTCTGTCCCAGCACACTCAGGTACATGAGCAACTCATGGAAGAATCTGATTTTTACTGTCCCTAAAATCCTTTGGGCTTGTTTTGTTTCCTTGATTGCTTGTGAGCATGTGCATGAGGGCAGGAGGGAGAGAGGAAGGGAGAAGCAAACTCCCCACTGAGTAGGGAGTCTGCCATGGGGCTGTATCCCAGAACCCTTGAATCATGACCTGAGCCAAAGGCAGATGCTTAACTAACTGAGCCATCCAGGCCACATACCCCCTTTTGGCTCTTTTTAAAACTTCATTTCTCCCCTTCCCTAGGTAAGAATCACTAATTTAGGAGCACCTGGCTAGCTCAGTCAGTAGAGCATGGGACTCTTGATCTCAGGGTCCTGAGTTTGAGCCCCCATGTTGGGCATGGAACCTACCTAAAAAAAAAAAAAAAAGAAAAAAAAGAAAGAATCAGTGATCTATTGGTTGCTTTTTGTTTTTTTAGATATTGGTTTTTTATGTAGTTCAGGTTCTCCAAGTTGGAGGGGGCTTATTTAGCTATTCTCAGAAAGCAAGACCAAAGGGCACATAGTAGACATCTAATAAATATTTACTGAATAGTGATTGAAGATGTGTATCTCTCAACAAGGAGCGGGTAATTCAAGTGCTTAAGAATCTGGCTCCCTGCTCAGTGGGGAGTCTGCTTCTCCCTCTGCCCCTCATCCTGCTCATGCATTCTCAAATAAAATATTAAAATAAAAAAAGATGGGCTCCTGGGTGGCTCAGCCGGTTAAGTGTCTGCCTTCAGCTCAGGTCATGATCCCAGTCCTGGGATCCACAGGAGGCTGCTTCTCCCTCTGCCTGCCACTCCCCCTGCTTGTACTCTGTCTCCCACTCTGTTGAATGAGTGAATGAATGAATGAATGAATGAATGAATGAATGAATGAAATCTTAAAAAAAAAAGACAAATGATGTAAATGAAGGGAGCTGGCTGGCTGCTGGAAAAATAGGGGGTGACTTTGAGAGCCCACGAGAGGCAGATTGCTTCTCTGCTTTCAGCTCACATCAGTGATGTCAGAGCCTCTCATTTTCTAAAAGGATCTGGAAGACTGGGTTGTCCTATAAAAATCTCATTCTTTAAACCTTGAGTCAGCATTCCACAGACCCATTTGTGAACTCTGGCATTTTCAGGCTTTACTAAGTAAAGTATGTTCTGGCCCATACCATGGAATGAAGGGCCAGTCATAAGGCAGAGATTCTTAAAAGTAAAAAGAATTATGGTAGATAAGCAAATAACAACATATGGATGAATGGGTAGTATAAGCCTGTGATATAAGGTACCATCGATCCTCATCATTAGCAGATTCATCATGTGTGAATTTTTCTTTTAAGATTTTATTTATTGGGGCGCCTGGGTGGCTCAGTTAAGCAACTGCCTTCGGCTCAGGTCATGATCCCGGAGACCCGGGATCAAGCCCCACGTCTGGCTCCCTGCTCAGCTGGAAGCCTACTTCTCCCTCTCTCACTCCCCCTGCTTGTGTTCCCTCTCTGGTTGTATTTCTCTCTGTCAAATACATAAATAAAATCTAAAAAAAAAAAAAAAAAGATTTTATTTATGTATTTGACAGAGAGAAATGTAGCTAGAGAGGAAACACAAGGGGAGTGAGAGAGGGAGAAGCAGGCTTCCCTCCCAGCAGGGAAACTGATGGGCTTGATCCCAGGACTCATGACCTGAGCTGAAGACAGACGCTTAACAACTGAGCCACCTAGGCACCCCCGAATTCCACTAGCTAAAATGTCTTCATAAATCCAGAGTCAGTACCTGTGACACAGTGTTTCAATATTCAGTAATTCAGTGTTAATATAACTACTGCGAATAACTAAAGAATCAACTGTAATTCTATTTATAGGAGGAAAAGAAAATTCCATTAATCCCCTTTGCATTTAATGAATTCTTTCTCCTTTTCCCTGAATCATCACTTGTATACTGTTTTTGAGACTGAGACTAGAGACCACCTTTTAGGTGTAACTAATGCCATCTTGGGATATTTTATGACCTTTAGAAACAACCAAAGCAACACTGATTCACCAGAGAATTCCAGTCCATGAGGGTGCACAGTGATATGGAAAGCTGTTAGGTCCCTCCCCTCCCCACTTCTCTTTCTTCCCCCCTCCCTTTCCCCCTCCCCTTCCCCCTTCTTTTCCCTCTCCCCCTCTCCCCCTCTGCCTCCCTCTCATTCATGTAGCACACACACAATTCAAATACTTTCAAGGAACACATGCAGTACAGGGGAAAGAGGTTTGAGGTCAGGTACTTCTACTGTGAACTGAAATTTTAAATTCTAGTTTGTTTCATGACCAGATCTACTCACAAGAACCCCGGAATTTACTAGATAATATTTCACTGTTATCTTGAATAAGTCAATAAATCAAGTCCATCATGCTTCAGATTTAATAGCTGCCTTATTAACCAAAATTGAGTATTAATAATAAAGTCAACATATTTACTGCCCCTTTCAGTGGGATGGTTTTCATTATTCATTACTCAATTACTTTTGCAGTAAAAAGAAATGAGTTATGATTTGTTTTGGATGAGCATGTTATTAAATTAATGGCTTGTTTCGAATGTTTTAACCTAAATGTTGTAGCTGAAAACATTAGTAAAACTTTGCACTTTGCCTTACAGATAATAAACCTGTTCTAATCAAAACATTAAAACTCACTCCATTTTTAATTACTCTACGATAATATCATATTGTTACATGATACCTGTAATATGAAATTTTTAAAAAGTTGTACTGATCAAATTATGCACCTCAATTAATTAGGCAATAACCCATGAAAGATCTGTTGTTACCAGTGGGTGAAAACTAGTTTGCTATTTAATGACCCAAGTTGAAGTCAGGCTGAGCTAAGCTGAACGAAGGCACTCGTTAACCACAGGAAGGATGAATTTTGAGAATTATAATTACCATATTAAATGGAATTTGGTGGTTTATTACAACCCCCTTTTGAAATGTAGCATTATAAAGAATCCTGCCCTCAGCAAGGCAGGAAGCTTGATATCCTCCCCAGTTTATTTTATAATTACTCAATAAAATCCAGACGAAATTAGTTGTTAGCAGTAATTAATGACCAGTTTAATAAAAAAGAAGGGAGTCTAGCAGATGGTGATTATTTTTTTAATAGGGCCTGCTTGAAGGGATCATCCTGATAGTAAACTCTTAAGGGCAGTCTGTAGCTAAACTGGCTGGCGGCTGCCACCTTACTGGTTACCCAGGCTGAGTCTAATCCTTGCTTAAAAGCTGGGACTCGTTTCTTCATCAGCTAAAATTCTTGACTTAAAGTAAATGGTGTTCTGGTTACTACTACAAATAAAATGGGTGCCATTAGCAGCCCAGAGGGGGAGATTCTAAAAGACAGAGGAGCCTTACGCGTGTCTTGGGAAATTCAGAGGCTCCTTTGCTATGGGAATGCTGAGCAGGAGACGGAGTCACAGTTGAGCAGGCGTATAAGACGCCGAAAGAACCCTGTGTGGAAATAAAGTTCATACCTTCTAGTGCTTTTTTTTTTTTTTTTACTTTAAATTTATTTTATTTTTTCAGTGTTCCAAGATTCATTGCCCATGCCCCACACCCAGTGCTCCACGCATTAGGTGCCCCCAGTACCCACCACCAGGCTCTCTCATCCCCCCACCCCCTCCCTCCAAGTCCCTCAGTTTGTTTCTGTGTCCAGAGTCTCTCATGTTTTGTTTCTCTCCCTGAATTACCCTACTTCCCATTTCCTTTCCTTCTCCCACTGTCCTCTATATTACCCCTTATGCACCACAAGTAAGTGAGACCATGTGATACTTGACTTTCTCTACTTGGCTTATTTCACTCAGCATTTCACTCACTCCAGTCCATGTTGCTACAAAAGTTGGATATTCATCCTTTCTGATGGAGGCATAGTATTCCATTGTATATATGGACCACATCTTCTTTATCCATTCATCTCTTGATGGGCACGTTGGCTCTTTCCACAGTTTGACGATTGTGGCCATTGCTGCTATGAACATTGGGGTACATATGGCCCTTCTTTTCACTACATCTGTATCTTTGGGGTAAATGCCCAGTAGTGCAATTGCAGGGTCATAGGATAGCTCTATCTTTAATTTTTTAAGGAATCTCCACACTGTTTTCCAAAGCGGCTGCACCAGCTTGCATTCCCACCAACAAGAGAGTTCCCCTTTCTCCACAGCCTCTCCAACACTTGTTTCCTGACTTGTTAATTTTGGCCATTCTGACTGGTGTAAGGTGGTATCTTAGAGTGGTTTTGATTTGAATTTCCCTGATAGCTAGTGACGCTGAACATTTTTTCATGTGTCTGTTAGCCATTTGTATATCTTCTATGGAGAAGTGCCTCTTCATGTCTCTTACCCATTTTTTGATGTGTTCATCTTCTTTTTGGGTGTTGAGTTTGAGTAGTTCTCCTTCTAGTGCTTTTTAAGAAGTGGTTCATCTATCTGGGAGACCAAGAATGGCAAGTTCGGCACTGGCCACATGCCCCTCTTGTCCTTGGCTTGGTGAGCAGAATTTTCCAGTGCCGGGCGCATGAGAGTCAGAAATGTGGTCTGGAAACAAAAGGCACACAGAATTCCTATGGACATAAACAGCGGGAGCGGTGGTTGCGGGGCACAACTGCCGCAGCCCAGCCATAGCCAGCACCCTCCTGCTCTTTTAAGCCTCCCCCCACAGGCTGCTTTAGAATCTTCTGTGCTCCCCTCAGACTCCCCAGGCCAGATAACTGACAGCCTTGGGGAGCAGGGACCATGGCCCTCTTTCTCCGTGTCTCCCTTAGCCCATATACCCCCTCAGAGACTTGTCCCCAGGCATCACAGCACATGTAGTCCTACGCTCAGTGACTGAAAATGTGCTGAGCAGTCCCTTCTATTTGTTTGGAACTTTCGCATTTGCAGGGATTCTCAGGAACATTCAATCCGCTCCAGTTTGTTTCGGCCCCATTCCTGCTTCTGTTCTGTGTTCCCCGCCTCGGTTTGCCTTACTTCTTCTGCCCTTATCATGCTTTCTTTTTTACTAGACTTCATGTATCCTGGAAAGCACTTTTTATTCTTCCAGAAGTGGTAGTAATAAGCGAGTAAATAAAACTCCCTTTTTACAGATAAGAAAAGGGAGGCCTAGAGAGGTTTAAAATTGGAGCACAGGTATATAACGAGCCGGTGGTCGAGCTGGCTACACGTCTTGCAGTTCCCATCTTTGTTTTTCTGTTTACCACCGCCCCTGCTAAGTAGCAACCTCATCAAGAATGAATGAGAGAAATTAAGCTACAGTTCTAGTAAAAGCAGTGTAGTCAGAAAGTGGCCATAGTAGCTCTTTGCTTGCTTATAAGAGGATTAAGGCATCAGGAAGACTTCCCACGGGTGGGCCTGGAATTCCTTTATCTGGAAATTTCAGTCAGGCAAGAGATGGAGGGGAAGGGAGGGATTTGAACTGAGCTCTGACCCAGCCTGAAAGAGAGCAAATTGTTTCCATCCTTAGCAGTAAGTGTGCTGAACCCCCCCAACCTCCAACATCCTCAGGGCTGCCCCCCCCAAAGCTCTCTTCACCAGGGGGGTCTCCACCTCTCTCCCTCTTCTGCCCTCCCTTAAAAAATCACCTTCTCCTCACCCATTCTACTGTCCAAACAAACAGTGTGGCCTCCTCCTAGTGTTTTCTTTTTTTTTTCTTAATAACACATTGCATTGTTGTGGTGGAAATTTAACATAAAAAAAGATCAGAAGAAGTCAATTTGGTTACTGAAAAAAAATCATATAAACTATTCTGTAATGACCTCCCTTTGGTCCCATTAGGCCTGATGAAGCACATTCTTGGGGACCCTCAGGAAGTGAATTAACTCTTTCAAAGGCACTAGGGTTCCATTTGGTGAATTACCCACTAAATGGCTCCCAGGTATCCTGAAAGATAAAATGTCTCCTTGCAAATTCCTCATGTTCTCCCAGGGAGTGATGCCGACACAGAGAAAATGTGGTTAATTGCCCAAATGGGGCAAAAGCTGGCTGTGCATATATTCAGCGCCATGATTGTGAACACTATCCTATCCGCTACAATCAGGAGTGAGGGGTGGAGATGGGAGAATAGGAGCTTAATTCTGGCATCCTCCAGTCTTTCCTGGTATTAATAGGCAATACCGGCCTTCCGTTTGCACACTTCACACATCTTAACGCCCACAATTCCTCTCTCCAGTTGTGCATTTGAGGGCCATGTGCACTGTGAGTTGTAAGTTATATAGGAAAAGAGTAGGAAATGTGTTAATGGGCTTTTCGGAACTCTGAATTTCAAGGTTTTTGTTTTAACTCTAAGCTAAATGTTAGCAGGCTCATTGTTAATACCTTTCTCTCCTCCCTCCTCCTCCATTGGTTGGGGAGGAGTGGGGAGGGGAGATGGGTGGCTAGTTACTTTTTGAAGTTCACTGGGAATTCCAGACTCTACTATTCTGTAGGATGAAAAGTATGGTGTAAACTGACCCAAGAGTTTTCTCACCCTCTCCAAGGGAAAACATTTCCATCTCAGATCTTACCAAACAAAAATTCCTTGTGGCAAAGGCTTCATGAGCGGTCTTTTCACTCCCAGTAAGGAAAAGGATTAGGCTTTTCCTCTGAGTGACTTTGGTTACACATTAAGAAATACAGGATCAGGTAACTTCATGAAGAATCCCCCAGGCAACCAAAAGGGAGGGTGTAAGCAAAAACCTTCCTAAAGTACCCTTCACCACAGGGACCTGCCTCAGGGTTTTTATTTCAGCAAGTGTTGGGGCTCTCCTTATTTAAGGAGGTTTGGGTACATTTTGAAATGGAATAAAAACCACTTCCTGCACATCTCATCAAAACCACGTGATGTGGCATCCTGTGCTAATGTTCTACTGAATACAGTGTTCCCTGCTCTGAGCTAGAAGGTATGAATACCAGGCCTTTCAAAGGGAGGCCATTTTTGCACAAAATGGTAGAATGAATAAACAAATGTACTTTTTCATTTAAAAAGAAAAAAACGCAGATCATCAATAGTAATATATTTGTTCCCCAAATTTCATCTAAAAATGTAAGAGGAAAAATGATGAAATCTGAAAAAAAGTTTAAGAACTCTGTTTCTTGGTAACTCTGGGGACTCCTCTTCCTCCTGCTGTCTGAAACATGGGCATTTCTCCCACGTTTCCCTTCTCCATCTTGGTCCCCTCTCCCTACATGCTCTCCTGCTGTCCTGCCCTGAGTGGATGACTCCTGATCTGGATTGCTGAGCTGGCTGTTTATACCCCTTGGATGTCCCACCACCATTTCCCATCGAGCATATCCAGAGCTGAGCTGTATTCACTGCAGCAGCACTCTGTCCAGTAGAACATCCTGTGTGGATGAGAATGTCGTGCTGTCCAGCACAGCAGCCACTAAGCACAGGTGGCTATTTAGATTGAAATTAAATGTAAAGAGGCATCTGGATGGCTCAGTCCATAAGTGACTGATTTGGGCTCAGGTCATGAGCTTAGGGTCCTGGGTTGGAGTCTTCTTGTCCCTCTTCCTCTCCCTCTCCTTCTGTCTCCCTCTCAACACACACACTCGTGCTCTCTCTCAAATAAATGCTTTTTTAAAAAATTAAACTTAATTAGAAATACAGTTGCTCAGTTTGACTAGCTACATTTCAAGTGTTCAGTAACCCCTCTTGGCTGATGGCTGTTGGACTGGACATCATATCTTTACTATTTTTGTTTTATCTTTCCTGTGGCATTTTATTAGCTGTGGGTCCTTGGGCAAACTACCTAATGTCTCAGAGGCTCAACTTTGTCATCTGTAAAATGGGACTGACGGAGGGCCTGGGTTTCTCATCAACAGAGAATGACTCTTGATCTTGGTATCATTAATTCAGGCCCCACATTGGGTGGAGAGATTGCTTAAGGATACAAGAGTGCTCTGCAGGATCTAACAAGGTTCTCCTAGGCTGCTTGGAATATTTTAGTTAGGACATTGGCTTTGTTTTTCAGGGCATAATGACAGGAGAAAAATCTCTGGGAGACTAGCACCTGTAGGAGGGTTGAGAGTTGTCTCCTTAATGAAAATGCCTGTTGCTTCAGTAGGCACGGTGGCGGGGCAGCTGGGTTTGCATGTGTGAACTTGGCAAAGAAGCTCCCTGCGATCAGAATTGGCCGGGGTGTTCTGTACAGGGGCGTCCCAGGCCCCTTCTAGGAGAGCAGGGCCATCAGCGCCTCAACAGGAAGCCCTCTGGCGTGGACCAGGCCTGCACACTCAATAAGTTTAAAAAAAGGGGGTTTGCATGGTTTATATCCTGGCTGCAATCCATTAAAGCTTTAATTACACTAATTAGGGATTTGGGATAATCAGGTTGGCCTGCTTCAAATGGGGGCCTGTCCTCTTTGTGAAGAAAAGGTTTGTGAAATAAACCAGCAGGATAAACAGGATTATGGGGGCACATGTATTTCTGGGAACCAGCTGATGCTAAGGATTAGTACATGCAAATGAAGGCTGTTCATTGAAAGTCAGCAGAAGGGCTGGAGGCCCCCCTCCAAGAAACACTTCATTAGCACCGAAATACAGTGGCATTCTTGAAAAATTTAAACACACACACACACACACACACACACACACACACACACACACACAAATACACCTGAATTCCCCCCCCCCCCAAGTAACCTGTAAATTCCCCTTTGGGTTGGAACTTGGGGAGGAAAGGTGCCTAGGGCATCTTGTAAAATACAAATTCATTTCAAAGCAATCCTGAATAGTGGTTTTATGTTATTCTCCCCACACACACCCACACACACACACACATACAATCTAAGGATCACTAGAAATGTCATTATGATAGTCAAAGCATGTTGTCTGACACTATATGATGGGGTCCTCATGGCTGAAGGAGTTAGGAACCATTGGCTCAGACCTTCCAAATTAACAAACATTCATTATGTCATTCAGTAGTATGTGCTCTGTAAAATAGTGCTCAGACTTTGCAAGCAAAGTAGTTTAGGGCTGGGTGAGTGGGAGAGAGACGCTGCAATTATGCTGCTGTCTTATTCGACTTTGAATCTTCATTAGGAATTTTTCAGGAGCTATGTTGAAATTTTTCTTTTTTCTTCTTTTTTTCCTTCTCTCTATTCTTCCATTTTTTTTATCCCTATATATTTTCCAGTGGTTATGTGAACACAGGATGGGATCATGACTGATCAATAATCATAGCCTGAAAAGGGAGTAGGCAGAGAGAAAGCTTAAACCAGGTGGCAAATTTACTAATAACGAGACAGTTGATCATTCTAATTTCTAGTTTTGCAATGCTTTTGAAATAATCTCTAATAAAGAGTGTAAGTTATCACCATCATCAAGCCCCCCCTTCTTCTCCAGCCACAGTGTTTACACATAGCTTATAGTTTACTAAGTATCTTGAGCATTCAGAACTCACTGAGTTTGCAGAAGCAGGAAGACACAGAAGTTAATATCTTTGATTTTTTTAGAAAATAGTTCAGTCCCCTGATGAGTGTGCTTATCTGAAGAACCAAATACCTAAAGACATTTATCAGGTGCTGCCTCCTGAAAAACAGGGAAAATCAGACTCTAGTCCAGAAGCAGCTTAACTGAGCTCTTTGCAACAAAAGGAAAACAAATCAGGGCGCCTGGGTGGCTCAGCCAGTTAACCAGCTGCCTTCAGCTCTGGTCATGATCTCACAGTCCTGGGATCAAGCTCCACATGGGGCTCCCTGCTTCTCCCGTTTGCTCTCTCATGTGCTCTCTCTCTCAAATAAATAAATAGTTTTTTTAAAAAATGGAAAACAGGGGCGCCTGGGTGGCTCTGTCGTTAAACATCTGCCTTCGGCTCAGGTCATGTTGTCGGAGTCCAAGGATTGAGCCCCGCATTGGGCTGCCTGCTCGGCGGGAAGCCTGCTTCTCCCTCTCTCACTCCTACTGCTTGTGTTCCCTCTCTGGCTGTGTTTCTCTCTTTCAAATAAATAAATAAAAATCTTTAATGAAAATAAATTAAAAAAGAAAAGCAAATCACTTTGAAAAAAAATCAGTGCCCGAGGCCCACAGACTTGAGGTCTGTAAGTGAATGATACCCACAGATGTTTACATTGTGAAGGACAGCCCACGTATGTAACTGACTTTGCCTCCAAAATGATTTCACTGCCTAAAGGGATTAATCCTTTTAAGAAAAATTGCTCTTGATTCCACTCTGTTCCCAAACAAGGCTAATCCACTGACTGCTACTTTGTATATAAGTGAGACACATGTATACAAAAATGAATCTTGGGCCCCCCCCCCCCCCCCGGTGGCTCAGTTGGTTAAGCCACTGCCTTCAGCTCAGGTCATGATCCTGGAGTCCCGGGATCGAGTCCCACATCGGGCTCTTAGCTCCATAGGGAGCTAGCTCTGACCTTCTTCCCGCTCATGCTCTCTCTCTCTCTCTCACTCAAATAAATAAATAAAATATTTTTAAAAAAATATCCATGAGCAGTTGGCCTTATAATTATATTCATGAATGCATGCAGTTACCTGAGTGGGTCCTTCACATGCTTTCCTTATTTTGGAGATAGCTCTTGTCTTGGACATAGCTTTCTATCTCAAATACTTTTTTTTTAGTGTTATTTATTTAAGTAATTTCTACACCCGACGTGGAGCTCAGACTTAACACCCTGAGATCAAGAGTCACATGCTCTTCTGTCTGAGCCAGCCAGGCACCCCTCTCTCAGATATGTTTATTGTCTGCCCTCTTTGCTCCCTGATTCTCTGAGAATGGATACAATATAATCCAAATAAATTAGGTTATGCCTACACTAGGCTTTTAGTAGAAATATCAGTGTTTATAGAGGAAAACGTGTAAATCAGAGATGGCACACACTTTCATTTTACGCATTAACTTTAATCAGTGGATAGTGGCCACATCAGGCCTAGTGATGAAGAAGCTAAGGTGGAATGCGCAGGCGAGAGGGCTCTCTGATCAGTCAGTGACGCCTCTCAGGGGCAGAGGGGGTTCTAAATGACACCAGCAGGACAGTGCGTGCCCTCCCTGGCATAAACAAATCTCAAAGATCATTTGAGATCTTCCCTGGATTGAGAGTCCTCTACAATCTCCCTGACATCTCCTCCCCTTTCTCAGCCCAGCATTTCACTAACCAGAGCCCTCTAGTGTGCCCCATCCCCTGGTGCTGGATTCCTTTGGAGTCCCTTGTTTTCAGCTAAATATTGGCTGCCACCTGATTAGAAGAGCTCGCCTAAGTAGAAGGTCACGGTAGCATCAGAGAAGGACTTCTCTTTAGAAATGGAGACTTTTGATCCTAGACTTAACATATCTATCTAAGCCCATCTATGGATTGCATCCCGCCCCCCACAAGATGTCCCCTTATGTAGGGATTAGACAGTCAGATGAGTGTTAGATTTAGGAACAGTTTCTCGTAGTTGTGGGTGAGAGTCAGGTGCATAGGGCTTACACCCATGGGCACACCAAGACTCTGAGTGGCCTCCTGGTACATGTTGAGGATTCTGTTGGGCCACCTGCTTTCCGCATGTTTATGTGGTAAGTGTTTAGAGTCACCTCTATTTTATGAATTAGGATCCCACGCCTGGAGAAGGTAAGTATTGGCCCAAGTTAGAATACCTGGCAAGTCAGATTAGGAGTCTGTCTCCAGAGCCTAGACTTTCAATCACTAGGCTGTGTTCACAGCCGTTAGTGATACTGGAACTAAAACTCCAGCAACCCTCTGCCCAGTTTTTTTCTTTAGTTTTTAAACCTCTCCCTACTTATGGGGAGAGTTACATATCTTCTCTCATTAGCAGTTTAGATGGAAACCTCAAATAACTCTTTTAATTTACTACCAGAGGAGGCAAACAACAACAACAAAGCTATTTGCAGTTTTAAAACACAAAGCCTCATAAAATGCAACTTCTTTGTTTTGTTCATTGGTTTTGACACAGATGTCAAATTAGCAATGAAAACCATGTGTAAGAAACAGCCATAGTTTTTCCCAATTCGATGAAAGTGGGAAAGGAATGGAGAGGGTGATGGAGAGATGCTGCCAAGAGAGGAATATTCCAGTTGGCCTCCAAACCAAAGATTTGTGCATGTCGTTTTCAGAAGTGGTTTCTATTTTTGGCATTGATGATGAAAAAGACTATGGTTTACTCTATTCAGGCTAAATTAAATCAAAATTAATTGCTTCACTGATAAGTTATGCTGACCTGTGGCTTAAAATAGTGGTTGCGAGAACCAGAACCAGAGCTCCCATTAAGATAGATTGACTTTATTACTCCTTAGTTGTTAGGGAAAAACAAAAGCAACAACAATATTTATTGGGAACATACGGAGCAGTGGTATGCAGGAATGGGATTTTGTGCATTATTGCAGTTATTTGGCTTCAGTACATGAATTTCAGAAGAGATCATTGGCTTAAAAAAAAAAATAATGTCTCAGTACTGTTCACTGAACAGCTGCTAGTCTTTGAATGATGCTGTTCATGAGGATGTTTCCACTGCTGTAGTCACCAAGTTGCCAAGGACGTGCAGGGTCAGGGATCAGGGAGCCTCCAGCACCCCACTGCCCGCCGTGTGCCCTGCCATAGGAGGACACTCCGCTCTTTCCACCTTGCTCCCAGCTCTGAGAGAAGCTCCTGCGTTTGGGTACGCTTATATTGGGCTTCTCTCATTTCCTTCAGCATATTGCAAATGATTGTTCCCGCATGTAGGAGTTTCATTTGGTCAGCATTCCTTGAAACAGAATTCTTATCAATGGCAGCAATAGACCATAAAGGTAGATATTATTAATAACATGTATCTAGAGAATAATTATAAACCATGCTAGAAACAATATATTACAATGTACAGATGATATAACTATAAAATGATAAAATAACATTTAATATTGTAGCTTCTGTGCATTTCAAAAAAATTTTTTTTAAGATTTTATTATTTGTCAGAAAGAAAGGGAGTGCAAGCAGGGGAAGTGGTAGGCCGAGGGAGACGGAGAAGCGGTCTCCCCAGTGAGCAGAGAGCCCAATGTGGGACTAGATCCCAAGCCCTGGGATCATGACCTGTTCTGAAGGCAGACACTTAACTGACTGAGCCACCCAGGCAGCCCTGCATCGCAAACATTTTTTTTTTTTTTTTAAGATTTTTATTTATTTGACAGAGAGAAACACAGCCAGAGAGGGAACACAAGCAGGGGGAGCGAGAGAGGGAGAAGCAGGCTTCCTGCCGAGCAGGGAGCCCGATGTGGGACTCGATCCCGGGTCTCCGGGATCATGACCTGAGCCGAAGGCAGTCACTTAACCAACTGAGCCACCCAGGCGCCCGCAAAAATTTTTAAGTAAATTTTTTCATGTGTATATTTTTTATCACAATCTCAGGCTAAAGAGCAATCTTACTCAAGAAATGATTATTTTATTTAAGATTATGTCCTACTTCGGGGCGCCTGGGTGGCTCAGTTGGTTGGGCGACTGCCTTCAGCCCAG